>CAUYRT010078305.1:0-66974 GCA_963574885.1 Lepilemur ruficaudatus
CAAATCAAGAACTCAATATCATTTTTAATAGCTGCAAAAAAAATAATACCTAGAAATACACTTAACCAAGGAAAGGAAAGATCTCTACAAGGGCGACTACAAAACACTGATGAAAGAAATCATAGGTAACACAAACAAATGGGAAAACATCCCATGCTCATGGATTGGAAGAATCAACATTGTTAAAATATACATACATAAAATATACATTTCCATCAAAATTCCAATGTCATATGCCATATAGGAACTGATAGCCTTGTTGTCTGAATTTTGTGTATAGTTTATATTTTCAGCAGTGAATGGTAAAATTCGTGCCATTTATTATCTATTGTATCTAATTCAGATCCTAGCAATCTAAGGGATGTTTATAGTTTCATAAAAATGAATATTGCTCAATGTAGGAAATAAAATTAGTTGCTCTTATATAATACAGCTGCCTTAGTTGCCCAAAAACTTAATATAGCAGATGGAGATCAGGAAACTTTCATTCTAACCCATAGCTGCACCTTTAACTTCTCACTTAACCTCTCTGGGCCATAGTTTTTCCAATATTTATAATGAGGTAATTGTATTAAATAGTTGCTAAAAAATTATATGATTCTATTAACACTCATAATGATCACTACTTCTAGGGCATAATTCAGTGCAGGGCTGCCCAGGAACATTTTAATTTGAAACAAAGTCCAAGGGAATTCACAATTCAAAATTTAACCACTTATCAAATGAATATTTTTCAGGAGCCTAACACTAAATTATGCTTTTAAAATTTATTTCTAAGTCATACTCAACAATGAAAAGTCAAAAGCTTTTCCCCTAAGACAAGGATGCACACTCTCACCACTTTTATTCAATATCAGTCCTGGAAGGTGAAGCAAGAAAAATTAAGTAGGAGAAAAAAAATAAAAGCATCCAAATTCGCAAGGAAGAACTCAAATCATCCCTGTTTGCAAATGACATAATCTTATATATAGAAAATCCTAAAGACTCCACCAAAATGATGTTAGAACTAATAAACAAATTCAGTAAATTTGCAGAACACAAAATCAACGTACAAAAATCAGTAGCCTTTCTATACACGAGCAGCAAACTATCCAATGAAGAAAGTTTTTAAAAAATCCAATTCACAATAGCTACAAAACAAACAAACAAACATAAAACCTTAAAAATAAATTTAACCAAGGAGGTAAAAGACCTGCACAGTGAAAACTATAAAACATTGATGAAAGAAATTGAGTAAGACACAAATAAATGGAACAATATCTTGTGTTCATTGATTGGAAAAATTGATATTATTAAAATGTCCATACTACTCAAAGCAATCTATGGATTCAATGCAATCCCTATCAAAATTACAGTGACATCCTAGCAATCCCACTACTGACTATATATCCACAGGATATAAAGTCAGTATATTAAAGAGATACCTGCACTCCCACGTTTATTCCAGCATTATTGACATTAGCCAAGACATGGAATCAACCTTAGCATTCATCATTGGATGAATGGATGAAGAAAAAATTTTATAAATATATATATATACACACACACACATATATACATATAGTGTGTGTATACATACACAATGAAATATTATTCAGCCTTTACAAATGAGAAAATCCTGTCATTTAAGACAACATGGATGAACCTGGAGGATATTATGTTAGGTGAAATAGGACAGGCACAAAAAGATAAATACTGCATGATCTCGCTTACATGTGGAATCTAAAAAAGTTGCACTCATAGAAGTAGAAAGTAGCATGGTGGTTGCCAGGGGCTGGCAGTGGAGTTGGGGGGTTGTGGAAGGGGGCTGAGGAGATGTTGGCCAAAGGATACAAAATTTCAGTTAGACAGGAGGAATAAGCTCAAGAGATCTATTGTACAGCATGGGAGCTCACCTTTTACTCATTCCTTGGCTGAAGACTTTTTTTGATGTTTGACTACTGACAGCTTTTAATCCTCACTCTTCCCTCTTCTGGTTGCCAAAACAGCCAGTTACTCACATCTAGGTAAACTGATAAGAAAGCTTGGGTTCTTTCTCCTTTGGCATCAGTGGGAGATTCAAACCATGTAAGCCCCTGTTCACCCACAGGAACTATCACCCCAGCCCTACCCCTTAACCACAAAACTCAACCCATTCTCTTTCCTTTCTCTCTCAAGCCATTTTGGACATGTTTAAGAGGTTTGCTTTAATCTCCCCACAGACCTCACCTATGTAAGTAATACAACTTTTCATGCCCTCGTGGGGTCTGTGTGTGGTGTCCTCAGTCTCAACATTGCAACCAAATTTGGGGTGGGGATACTTCTGTTATCGGTAGCTGTGAAACTCAGAGAGAAGACACAACTTTAAAAGAGAGATAGAGCTAAATTATGTAATTTAAATTATGAAATAAATTATTGAAATTCAGAGGCACAAAATAATTTTGAATACAAAACAAGCTTGATATACACACACCCATACTATTTGGTTTTTGCGGATCCAGAACCCGGCAACTTAGAAATTAGAACTTATACATTGGCTTCTAGACTATGAAAAAGTGCTACATAGTGTAAAACTTTTTTCCCCTATCTCAATCAAAATTCCATGTATTCACCTTTAAATTGGTACTAATCTATAAAAACTTTTGTGCACATATAGTAGTAACATTCATCGGGGATCAGGCAGGATGGGTAAACTCACACCTAATTGGTGTGGTGCACGCTGTCTAGGGGATGGGCACACTTGTAGCTCTGGCTGGGGCAGTGCAAAGGCAATTTATGTAACTGACACTTTTGTACCCCTGTGATATTCTGAAATAAAATAAAATTAACAAAAAAATTCCAATGGGCAGGTGGAATGAAGTGTTTTAGGAATAAAAGGCACTGTACCTGTTCAGCCCGAGGAGGGTAATGATATTAATTGCATCGTCCATTGAGATCAAGGAGCTGCTGCCTCATTTTTCTGGGTGTTGTCCAAGGAACCTGCCTCTAAGTGAAGCCTCGCCTAACGTAGGACTAGAAAAGCATGGACCTGACCTGGTCACACTTGTGTGGCATGAGGAAAGCGGTTGGCAGAGGCAGAAGGATGGGAAAGTCATTCTCTTAGGTTGAACCATTTGAAATTATTGTTGTTTGACAAGATTTGACCTTCAAAAACAGCAGTCTGCAGTCAGGCATCGCAAAATAATGTCTCAGTCAATGATGCACCACATATATAGACAGCGGTCCCGTAAGATTATGATGCAGCTGAAAAATTCCTATTGCCTGGGGAGGTCATAGCCAGCATAGTGCATAACACATTACTCACATGTTTGTGGTGATGCAGGTATAAACACGCTTACGGTGCTGCCAATTGTATAAAAGTATAGCATGTGCAATATGTACAGTGAATAATACTTGATAATGATAATAAATGGCTAGTTACTGGTTTATGTATTTATTATACTTTTTATTGTTATTTTACAGTGCATTTTTTCTGCTTATGAACCAAATGTTTACTGTGAAACAGTACACAATGTTACTCCAGCAGCAGCCTCATACATCTTGTGTTTACCTGTCTCTTGATTGCATCATTTTCTCCTGTGCTTGATTTAAGTGTTATTATAAAACAGTATGAAAGCTAAAAAAAAAAACAAAAAAAACCTATAAAGTAAAAGGTTTACAAGGCCGGGGGTGGTGGCTCATGCCTGTAATCCTAGCACTCTGGGAGGCTGAGGTGGGTGGATCCTTTGAATTCGGGAGTTCGAGACGAGCCTGAGCAAAAGTGAGACCCCGTCTCTACTAAAAATAGAAAGAAATTATCTGAGCAACTAAAAATACATATATAGAAAAAATTACCTGGACATGGTGGCGCATGCCTGTAGTCCCAGCTACTTGGGAGGCTGAGGCAGGAGGATCGCTTGAGCCCAGGAGTTTGAGTTGCTGTGAGCTAGGCTGATGCCATGGCACTCTAACCTGGGCAACAGAGCCAGACTCTGTCTCAAACACACACACACACACACACACACACACACACACACACACACAAAGTTTACAATAAGCTAAAGTTAATTTATTATTGAAGAAAGAAAATTATTTACTATTTTTAAAATAAATGCAGTATAGCCTAAGTGCATAATGTTTATAAAGTCTACAGTAGTGGACAGTAATGTTGTAGGCCTTCACAGTCACTCACTACTCACTCACTGATTTGCCCAGAGCAACTTCCAGTTCTGTAAGTGCCATTCATGGTAAGTGCCCTATACAGGTTATCATTGCTTATCTTTTATACTGTATTTTCACTGTACTTTTTCTATGTTTAGATATGTTAAGATACACAAATACTTAGCAATGGGTAAGAATTACCTACAGTATTCAGTGCATTAACATGCTGTACAGGCTTGTAGCCTAGGAGCAATAGGCCACACCATACATCCTAGGCGTGTAGTTGGCACCAGCAGTCCCCACTTTTTTGGCACCAAGGACTGGTTTCATGGAAGACAATTTTTCCATGACCAGGTTTGTGGGGGGAGCTCAGGCAGTGATGCAAGCTTTGAGGAGCTGCTGTAAATGCAGATGAAGCTCCCAGCCCACAGCTCACCTCCTGATGTGCGGCCCAGTTCCTAAATTTCATGGAGGACAATTTTTCCACAGATGGTGGCCAGCGGGGGTGAGGTAGGAGAGGAGGCAGATCCTGTGTCCCCCAGTTCCTAATAGGCCACTAATGGTGCCAGGCCACGGCCCAAGGATTAGGGACCGAGTACAGGGTTATACCATCTAGATTTGTGTAAGTGCACTCCACAATGTTTGCACAACAATGAAATCACCTAAGGATGCATTTCTCAGAATACACCACCATCGTTAAGGGATAAAGGATTGTATTTTAGAATTTTCTTTTGCCTTCATTTCATCTCATGACTATTTCTATTTAATTAAATCTGTTTTCTTAAGCATGAATATTATAAATTAAAAGCAACTTGTTTCTGTTTTCTTTTCTGTTTTGTTTGACTTCTATTTAACCACAGATTTTCTTTAGTGAAGTTTTACTACACATAAACATATCACTTACAATATTTTGCCAGTGTTGGCCAAAATGAGTGATCTTAAGACACACAGTCAATTTGTTACATAAGGAAAAATTGACACAAAATATTGACAAAATGACTCTGTTTTTTAAACATTAAGATGTAGGATCAATTTAAAGAAAAGATTCCATGAACAGAACAGGTAAGGAATGCCAGTGTGTCTTTTAACTCTGTTTAATTTAAATATTATCATTTTACTAAGGTGGTTATCCTTAATTGTCATAGTAGTGTATGAAAATATGCACACAAACACAGATATTTTATTTTATTTATGCATTATTGTTATTATATTTTTATCTCATTACTTTTAATATATATTACCAATGTTGTAGAAAGGTATGAAAATACACTTTATAATTTACTAATATTACCAAAGTAAGTTTTAAAATTAAAAATTTAGGAAAAACAATTTTATTTAAATATAATTTATTTAAGAAATAGCTAAAATGTACAGAGTTACCATAATTATATAATCTATTAGACTATACCTCTGGATAAAATAATTATATATATTGTTCAGTATCCTTGGTTATGTACGTGTCATGTTTTACTTATTCCTTGAAACAATTTTATGAGAGGCAAATTTGTCTACCACATATTTTACATTATAGATGGTTACTAGGTTTGTTGGTAACAGATAAATGTAGCTTACTTTACCAAACTAAGAGGGAATGTAAAATAGGAAAAATTCTCAACACCTACCTTGTAAATGTCTACAGGCTGTAAAAGTAGAATAAATACAAAGATATTATTTACATTGATCTCTGGTGGCAATATTTTTTGGGGGAAATCTTTAACAAAAGGTAAATCTATAAGGAGGCTTTGAATAGTTTTGTAGTCAGACATATAATTTAAAATGATGTGGTGCTTTATCATAACCATTACCAATATTTGTATAGTGCTTTATAGTTTTTAAAATAATACATCATTCAATTTTTCATGTTATCCCAAAAATACTGTGAAGCTTCCCATACAGTTTAGGAATAAGAAGGGACCACAGATATCCTTTATAGTCCAATAGCTTAATTTCATACCTGAGGAAATTAAGCCTCAAAACCTTGACACTATTTGTCTTTATGATTGTGGGAAAATTAAACTTGCTGATAAATCTCAGCAGATTTCCATAGCTTATCTCAGCAGTGAGACCATGTAATAAAAAAGTGAAAGTGCTAGCAGAGTTGTAAGATAAAATACAGGACACTACTTAAATTTGAATTTCAGATAAACAATAATTTTTTTAAGTATACATACTTTCCATATAATATTTGAGATAGACTAAAGAATTATTCCTTGCTTATCTAAATTCAAAATTAACTGGGTGTCCTGCATTTGTATTTGTTTAATCTGGTGACCCTAAGAACTAGTCTTCTTGATGAAATGTTTGAAAATGGTCTATATTTAATCAAAACAATAAAGTGTGATTCCTGTTCCAAAAGTTCAGACAAAAGTCTGTTGAAATTTAGTATCCAATCCATTAGATGAACCAGCTTTTTTTTTTAAATGTCCATTTGCAGAAGAAAAAATAGTCTGTTAATTTTGAAGGAGCACCGTTGCTGTATAAAGAAATAATAAAAAGACACAATTTGATATACTTTTGCTTACACATTCAAATTTGGTAGTCAGAAATGGCATAAAAAAAGAAAGCTCAAAAGTGTTAAGCTTACCCACTGGTAGCTCTGATGCAATTGTGATGGAAATTATAATTTATTCAGTGCTTACTATCTCCGGTCACAAAATCTCTTTGAGAAAAGCATTATTATTTTAATTTGAGAGATGAGAAAGCACAGCTGCCTAGAAATGAAATAACTTGCCATTTATTCCACTGAGGGGTGGAATCAGGTTTCCAAACTCAATCTGTTTGGATTCAAAAGCTGATGATCTTTCTACTGCATTATACTATTTGACGAGAAAGGAATTTGAAGATACTATTTGTTGCCTTCTCAACATTTACCCACCCACCCCTCCGTACTTTCATTCTCTGATATCTTCTTTGCCAAAAGAATACTGGTTTTAGTCAATTATCCATCCCTCGGGAAAGGCCCTTATCCTCAACTCCAGGATGTATATTCTGTTTGTTGAAATTATCATAGTAATCTTTCTTTTCCCAGTGATTGGATCAGTGCGGTGGTTTGTAAACTTGAGTGTGTATCAAAATCACCTGCGGGGCTTAAGGCACAAATTACTCAACCCCATCCTGAGATTTTCCGATTCTGGAGGTCTGCGTGAGGTAGGAGATCTTGCATTCCAAGTACGTTCCTAGTGACACCGGTGCTGATAGGGACCACACTTTGGGAACCACTACTTGAGGGGTAACTCTGCAGCCAGCTGTGGCCAATGAGAGGAGAGAAGCCTTCTGGGAAATGTTTCCTCACTCTTGAAAGACAATACATTTTATTCTTTGAAATTATCTGTAATGCTGTTCTACTACTTGCAACCAAAGTCATCCTACTTGATATGAGAGAATTAAGTTATTATCTCAGTTATTACTTGTAAATTTTAGTTGCTCATATGATTGAATTGCTAATGTATGCTAATGTGGTGTTAGTATTTATTTTCACAAAATATTTAATTTCTATGTACTTTGTTAGATGTAGCCATTACATTTAAAAGACTATCATAAAAGTACCTATTAAAGGTATTAGTATAAACAGCCAAAATAAATAGAATGTATTACTTTGTCACAACAAATATTCCATTAGTAGCCTGTGCAGTACTCTGGACATGTGTTCTGAGATGCGTATCTCCAGACATCTAATTTGTTTTGTGGGCTGTTAAAGGTTTGGGCGCTAGATGGCATACATATTTTATTTAGTAGCTAAGTATTGCCAACCAAGGATCTTCAGGCACTCTTTGCAGGCGTTTGAAAACATGTACATTTAATATAGTTGTTCTGAGATTATATTAGTGAAAATATTTATTATCACATGGTTTCCATAACCCATTCTTACATGCATTAAATATAGAGATTGTATTTGAAAGAAGAATCAAGATAAACCTAAACTAATACAGGAATGCTACTCACTTTAGCTGAATGAATGCTTGGGTTCAGATGGTAACAGTCCTTCCTCTGTTTAGCTGGTATGCAGGAAGCACTGACAAACGCTGCTCTTTCTGACTCCACCAAGAGCAGTGTCAAGGTTCGCTTTGTAGTTAGCTACAAAGCCACAATTTTTCTTTTCAATAACTAGCTTTTCCATTTAAAAGAGTCTGTTCTTCGCCTATGCTTGAGTTGATACAATACAGCATTTTTGTCTTACATCATTCAACCTCCAAACCAAACTCTACTCACACTAAATTCAATGGAGAAGTGCATGGAATTCTTTTAGGCTACTTGTCCCATGATTTTCTGCCCAATTGAATTTACCTCTGTTTCCTTGGTAACCAAACTATTAGCTCTCTGCCAACATATTTTTATCCTTCCCTGTATTCTTTTGGATATCTGCATTTTGTAGCTTTTCCATGAGGTTTTCAGGCCAAGTTTTTCGTAAACACATGTCCTGGTCAGTTGAGCTTATACTATGTATCTCCCATCTTCCGTAAAAGGACATGATACATATCTTTTGAATAATTCAAACAACTTTTTAATTAATAATTTTTTTAATATTATTAAGATTGTCTTTCATTCTTTGTTTCTTTTATAAATACACATTTAGCAATATATGTCAAACACTATTTAAATACTTTTCAAATAGTAAGTCGTTTAATACTCATAACAACCCTGTGAAGCAATTACTGTTATCCTCAATTTGTAAGTGTGGAAAATGAGAAACAGGAGCATTATTTAATTTGCCCAAGTTCACACAGCTAGTAAGTAATAGAGACAAGATTTGACAAACAGGTTAGTTTTAAATATCTGAGCTGTTCTCAGTCTTACATAAGTAACAATTAGAAGTCCTCAAACAAATTAGTATTGTTGAGATAAAGATTTACTGATTATATTTAGATAATAGTCTTTTGACTAATGTTAATTATAAAGGCCAGTGTTAAATCATCTGAATCTAATCTGTTCCTGAAAAAGTGTTGAATCTTGTACTTTTTGAAATGGGAAAATAACTTAGTCCCAGTCTATCATATGACCTTGAACAGTTCTCCAAATATTACTAAGAGATATTTAAACATATATATAACATCTGAAAACAATTTCTGCAGAATATGAAGCATGAAAAATACCAATTACCTAATTGTGTGATATTTAATGAACTTGCATTTAGGCTTTCCATGTAGTATGCAGCAACACTGCACAAAATTGGACAAGAATTGTTTTTTTCTATATGGAAATGAATAAAATGTGATATAAAAATGAATATTTTATAACTACATAATGAATGCAAGTATTTCTTAGCAATATAAAATAAGCAATAATGCAATTAACATTGACACTCCCTGTTGAAGGGTTGCCTGAGTGGTGTTTGGTGACCAGAGAAAGGGCATGTTTATTCTTAATATGTAGGAACGATAATAACACATCTTAATTTATAGTATATTTAAATGAGACAAGCACGAGATGTGGACCTATCAGGAGAATACCCAAGATATGACTATTTGCCACTAAACATTTTCTCCCCTGATCTCCTGTGTGACTTAAATGTTTCCCTGGTGCATGCACAAACATTCACTGTAATGTGCTTTCAATTAGGATAGTAAATTCTGGGGATTACTTTTTCTTTTTCTTTTTTTTTTTTTTTTGCATGTTATCAGAATGCATATTTGGATGATGGCATTTCAGATAGCTTTGGATGCCTATATTAACTTTAACTTGTTGGAACATGAGTTATAAGTGCCTACTTTTACTTAAAGACTAAGAGACTTATTTTCTTGACATAAAATTTTTGAATAATAGAGAAAACTGTACACTGGCCATAGATTTTAGAATGGAAGATGCCAACTCTTATTTTTATATTTAAAAGGCAAATGCTTTTGATCAAAGTCAATTTGTAAATTGGGATATAATGCATTGTTCCAGTCTTTGAATTGGTATTAGATGAAATGCAGGAATTGGGGTTTTGTGGTAGGTTGAATTGATTGCATCAAAAGTTCAAATTTTTTATTGATGATGCATAATACTTCTCAAGCAGTTTGGCTTAGTTTAGATTTGTAGATAGTTTCTCTAAAATGCAATGAAAGCACAATATGATAGACTGCCCTTCATTTAAAGAACATCTCTGACCTACCTCTGAGTTGATTTCTAGGAGAAGGAATGGATTTTGCTCACTCTCCCGGACTGCCTTAGTTGAATTTCCTTTTGACCATACATGTAGTTCTCTGAAGACAGTGAAGCTATTTGGCAGTCCTAGGAATTGGCTGTGACTTTACTATTATAATGTTATTCTTAAAATAACATTATAATGTTTTTGAAATGTTATTCTTAAAATGAAAAGTAGGCATTTGTTGTGGGTTTAGGAGATTAATGAGTAAACAATATATTATAAATATAAATTTAGAAATTCTATAAAGTAGGTATATTATCTCATTTTTCAAATAATAAATCTGGGGCTCAAAGAGTTTTAAGCACAAGATCACATAGCCAATATGTGGATGAATCAGATTGATTCATTTATCTTACTCCAAGGGCTTCTAAGTGTTTTTTCAAATCCTGCAAGTAGGAAGCAGAAATTCCTAGGATTTTTCTGCAAGAATCCAATGACTTTTCTCTAGTTTAACCATATGCTTTAGAAGAGAAAGAACAGATACAGCCTTAGAAGATGTGAACAAATCCACTCTTACTACATAGGTGCAATAATAAAATAAACATAGAATGGCAATAAGACCTTTAAGTGGTTAGGATGGTATGTATTTGTCAGCGTGCTCCAAAGAAATAGAACAAATGGAAGATAGATAGGTAGATAGATAGAGATACAGATACAAAGACAAACAGAGACATAGAGGTATGAAAGAGGGTATTGACATGATTATGGAAGTTGAGAAGTTCTGTGATATGCTGCCTACAAACTGGAGAAACAGGAAAACTAGTGGCATAATTCAGTCTCAGTTTAAGACCTGAGAAACAGGGGGGCTGTTGGTATAACTCTCAGCCCCAGGCCAAAGGCCTGAGAACCAAGGGGCCACCGGTGTGAGTCCCAGAGTCTGAAGGCTTGAGAACCAGGAGCTCCAATGTCCACGTTCAGGAGAAGATGAACGTTCCGGCTCAAGAAGAGAGAGAACGTGGTCTTCCTCTGCCTTTTTGTTCTATTTTGTGCCTTTGATAGATTGGATGATGCCCACCCACACTGGTGAGGGTAGATCTTCTTTATTCAGTCTTCTAATTATCAATCTCTTCTGAAAACACCCTCACAAACACACCCAGAAAAAATGTTTTAACAGGTATTAGGGAACTCTTCTCCCAGTCAAGATGACACATAAAATTCACCATCACATGGAGGTAAGAGAGGAAAAAAGTGGGAGAGAGTTAATAAAATATGGAAGAATATAATGTACATTATTGAATATTATATATATATGATATGTTATATATAATAGAGAGTATTACATGTATATATAGGAAAATGATAACATAAATTTATGGAATGATAGGATGATCCTACATTTAAAATTCTCAGGTCTTTTGTTAGTTGCTATGCTGCCTCCCTTATCCTCTCCAAAGATTCTAGCAACACAAGATATGCAATGGCGAATTAAATATGCATAATCTGCTGTTTTATTAAAGTCATGGTTTTAAATGTGATTTTAAACTTTACTGGAAGAGATCCAATACAACCCTCTCAATTTCTATATCAAGACTAAAGCTCAGAATGGTGGCATGACTTAAATTAGGCCACATTTATAAGTAGTTGCAGAGCAGGACTAGACTCCCAGCTTCCTAGCTCTCAATCACGTCACCTTTTTATAAAAAGAGGGGCTTTTTATTCCATTGCAGGTTTAACATACATATACTACTGTGCTAAGGGCTATGGGAATATTTCACAACAGAGTCTATAAGTTGCCCTTTCAAACTACATTTCCTCCAATGTGCCTTGTGCACTTAATCCAGTAAAAATCCATTTTTACTACAGTGTGAACACAAATACTACACTTAGACCACCTTACTTGAGCACTATTCCAGATTAAAAGAAAATCATTCTATATTTAATTTATCCTGCAGGTTGCTTCAAATCCCTGTCAAAGGCATCTCACTGGATTCAAAAGCTTTTAAGGCACTTATTAAAATATCTTCTATATTTAAAATAAATGAAAAAAGTATATTTGGCCAAAAGAGGGAAAAAAATTTGTCAAACTTTTCTGTGCAATAGGCTTATGCCCGCAGTGAATGCCCATGCACAAGCAGCTTCCTCAGAAAAATCACTCTTTGTGGAGGCTGAGAAGACTTATGAATGCAGCTCACAAGCTGTGTGCCTTATGAGGGCTGGCTCACTGAGTTTATTGATGGAGTGTTATTGTATTGATCAGAGAACATGATCTAGCTGCTTTGCCCTGTGGTACTTTCCAGATTGGTATAAACTCTTTATTTTTCTTCTGATTTCTCTTGTCATCATTCATCATTTTTCACTTTTGAGGCAGGCACAGCACTTCTGTGGTTTGATCTTATGCCCATGCTTTTTAGTTTAGACATATTACCCTGGGCTAGAAATGTTTCATCTTTTTAATGATCTATCTTATCTTCATTAGAGTGAAAGCAAATATTCCTAAATACTCTGCTATTTTTGTACTAGAACAACAGTGCGTTCTAATGAAGAGTCTAGGAGAGTCACTGCAAAGAGATTCTGTCTATTGGTACCATTGATTACAATAAATTGATTTCATCCAGTTTGCTACTGATGTTGGTAGACATTTAATTTGTCATGTTTCTCAGTTAAAGAGGTTCCAGAGACTTACCATACTTTTCCTTAGAATTTATCAGAAGGAGTTTTTGCCTGTGGAAACATTGAAGATTGTTTTGATTGAAAAGGAAAATTCCCTGTGGAGTTGATAATGCATCCATTGGACAGGGCCATAAGTATCCTTTTAGAGCTCTATCCATACCTGAAATAGCAGATTTAGAGGTTCTGATGGCTGGGATGTGATTGTCTCTCTCTACCTTCACTTTTTTTCCTTTCTTTAACTTTTTTTTCTTTCTTCCCTTCTTCTACTTTTATTCTTACTTCTTCCCCAGCCCCTCTCAGCTATGTGGTTTGAGCCTCAGCAGGTGTTAGTGAAGTGTCCTTTAAACTGGTTACCCTCTGTAAGTCATGATGAACTTTTATAATACAGTGGAAAAGATTTTTAAGAGGCAGTTCAGTGCCTATTTTTAAAACAGCCATTAGAGGTACATGAGATGCTGGTCGTCTAAAGAACTCTGGCAAGGGTTTTTTTGCAAACCCTTGTAGTATCCTCTACAAACGTTGACTAAATCTGAGTATCATGTACTTGCTAATTATTTATAGAGGATAGATTATGACCTTTGTCTAACAGAAGTCTTCATGGGCTGATTTAAACATTTTCCCCCATTGAATTTTCAATGAAGATGGAGTACAGGTGAACAAAGACCTTGTGAACATACTTTGAATACTTATAAGAGTTACCAAACTTTCCTAGAACTTCACTCTATTGTAAATAATCTTAAATTTTCTCCTATATTTTCCCTATAGGTTTGTCTCTTTTCCATTTTTAAAAAGTTTCTTCATAGTCTTCTTCCATCTCTTTCACCAGATTCTTATGGTTTGATGATTTTCAGAACTTGTCCAGTAAAGGTTGAGAAGTATTAGATGATTCAGCAATCTCTATCTTAGTTAAGAAAGAACCTACGGTTTAAGGAGACTAGAGGAAAATACTAGATCCAATCACACGTGTGACAGAAAAAGAAAAGGATTTGTTAGGATTAGCTTCTTAGTACTAGGTTATGATTTATCAAGAGGTATCAGTGTGAATTTTAGCATTTAGGCCTAGTGTTCTCTCATAGAAAGTAAAACGATGTGTTTCCATGGTTCCTTAGTGCCAATAAAGAGCTATAATTGAGGAGCTTATAATCAGTGAGTAGTCACTGACTTAATAGCTAAACAATTGTCTTTTCCTTTTTCTTTTAAGAGAAAACTATAGGTTTCAAGTATGCTTTTTTACATCGCACATAAAGTAGAGAGTGGAATGAAAGTTTCCTAGTAAAGAAAAATGTGGCTCTTCCCAGTAAGCTAGTCTGGGAGAAGAAAATTGGCAAAAATAGAAAGATAGATGCCTGAACATTTATAACTTAAGCATCAAAATTTATTGAATTATTACACATGGCTCTTGGCTTAAGAAGGACGTTAACCCCTTTGACCTGTATGGTTTTTTCTAAGAGTTGAAGAGAAAGAGAGGGATACTATAAATTCAGTGGAAATAAATTGTACATCTAGTGTGAACCAAATTATTTTGTTTTGTACCCCAAAACTACCAGGTTTATGACTGGCACCTTTTAGAGTCAACCCAGACTCATTATAATTGCAAAAGAAATATAAAATTAAGAATAAATTCATAAATGTGATATAAAGGTAGTAAGGAACCTAAGACTTGACTATTGAAGACATTTTTGAAGAAGCTGCTTAGAATTTTAACCTCCCATTTCCAAGAAGCCTGACAATCCATGTAGTTAAAAGAGAAGGATTCCAAAAAGTATATTTTCCAGTCGGAACTCTAGAATAGTCTTGGTATTAGGGGCTGCAGGTACAGAAGTGGAAGTGAGCAGTGGAAAAGATGGAGGGTGAATTGGAAAGGGACAAGAGAGCTGTGCCAAGTTCCCTTCTCAGTGACAGCTATGGCCAATACCAGGAATCCAGCTCATTTAATAACGGGAATGCGCTTCTGTGGAAATTGCCATCAATGCTTTGGAGCTGGAGAAAAGGAACAGATACTACTACAAGAAATTGCTGCTCCTCCTCAGAACTAACAGCTCTTCACCCACCCACTAAAACTTTTACAATCAAATTTGTTTCTAAGGTCGAGACAACAAGGATTTTGACTTGGATTAAAAAAAATCCAGGCCAGCTGTCAGTACTAGTCAGCCTAGACCAGTGGTTCTCGGCTCTCTATGCATATTTGAATCACTTGGAAAGAATTTAAAAATACGGATGCCTGGACCTCACTTGTAGATATTCTGATTTAATTGGTTTGGAGTGAGGCCCAAGCATTGGTATTTTTAAAAAGCTTTCCAAATAACAGAGAGAAGACTGGTTGTTGTCATGGCAGAGTAACAGACTAAACCTCCTGCCAATGACAGTTATTAAAGCTGGACAAACTATAAAAGACAAGCATTTGAAGACAGCTAAAGTAGGGAGGCATAAATTAGATAAGATGTGATCCTTAAAAGAAGAGAAACATACTAGGTGAGTTCCATATATATCAAGCTTTTTCCCTGAGGACAGCCCTTATATCCTCTGAGTATAGGCAAATTCTTCAGTAAGCAGTAGTCTTTCTGGACTGAGAAAACAGAGGTCAGAGTGGGAGTTTGCAAGCTGAAAACTGAGGAGAAAAATGTTGGAGGAAGCCATCGAGAATGTAGTCCCAACATCTGCATAAAATTCCTTGTGAATAGTTAGCTGGCTCCCAAACTGCACATACACAGGGTTATACTCCACAGGACTCAGCAGAAAGCAATAGCTTGGAGGATGAAAGAGCTGTGCAAAGACTAGTAGCCGCCAGGGGCAGAGAGGCTGAGTTTGGAGTTTACGTCCTGACAAATCAGAGGGGCTTGGTAAAAACTTTGTGCTTTCCTTTGAAACTTCAGAAGTCCTATGTCTTAAGACAATGGAAAAAAATTAAGTGGACCGATAAAGCTAAGCCCACCCCAATAAAGCTAAGCCCCAAACACTACAGTGTCAAAGTGATTTGCTGCTACTCTCTTTTCCTGCTAAAGGAGAGTTCATATCTGGAGGAATGTAACTTCATCTAGACGCTCTATGTGTTTTCATCTACAATATCCAGGATGCAATCAAAAAGGAAAGAGAAATTTTGGTTCCGGTCAAGTTGGAGTAAACGGGGTGGGATGGGATTTACCTTATCAACTAGAACAACAAAATCATTCAAGACATTGTACACCAGTCAGAGAAGGACAACATCACCTAAGAAAGAGGAAACCAAGGAGATAAACCCTCTGACTGGTCAGTTCACTGCCTGGTGAAAGTTTCCAATCCGAGGCACAGTGAAGACAGACCTAAGCAAAGTGAAGTGATCTTCTTAAGCTGAGGAAACTCTGCCATGATTCCAGGGCAGCCAAGGCAGCAAGACTCACTGAGAAAAATACCAGATGGACGAGAGCTGCAGAGAGAACTCCAGAGATTGTCAGATGGTCTCGCAGAGTGTGTAGTCCAGCTCTGATCAGTGTATGTGTCTAGGGATACTACTTGTGCTCAGGAAAAGAAATGCCCTAAAGGATTAGAAAGAACAGTAGCTGAAAACGCTGGGACAAGGAGAGTGACTGTTCCCAGTAGACACAGTGGGAAGCTTCATAATGCACGAAGAATTGGTTATACTACTGTGAATGATATTACCTCCGTCCTGGGGAAAATTAATCCACCACTAAATGCTACCCTGGTCCTGCCTAAGTAAGCTTAAAACCAAGACAAATATATCAAACTGTTTCCAGGTAACTCCATTCCCTCCCAGAATAAACTCCAAGAATATTTACAAGATTTTTTTTTTAAAAAAAACACCTAATATGTGAAACAATTTCTAGCATCCAATCAAAATTATCAGCATGCAAAGAAAAAGAAAAATATAACCCATAGCGAGCATAAAAATAATCCATTGAAACTGACCCAGAAATGACACAGATGACTCAATTAATAGATAAAGGCATTAGAAGAGTTACTATAACTGTGTTCCACGTGTCCAAGAATATAGAGGAAAGATTTAATTTGGAGACTGCAGAATAGTTAAGAAAAGACCCAGTATAAACTTCTACAGATGAAAACGGCAATGTCTGAGATGACAAATATAATTTATAGGATTCAGAGCAGATTTCACATTGTAGAAGAAAAGAATAGCGAATTTGGAGACATAGTCATGGAAATTATGCAAAATGAAAAACAGAGGGAAAGAGGCTGAAATAAATAAACACAGCATTAGGGAACTTTGTGGAAACTTTGGTGGCTAAATACGTGTCGTCAAAGTTTCCAAAGGAGAAGAATGAGAGAATAAATATATTTAAGGAAATAACGGCTGAAATTTTTCCAAATGTGATTAAAAACATAAACTTATGCTATTAGTTTTCTAAGGCTGCCATAACAAATTACCACAAATGTAATGACTATACAATAGAAACTTGTTTTCTTACATTTCTGGAAACCAGAAGTCCTAAATCAAAGCATTAGCAAAGCCGTGCTTCCTCTGAAAGCTGTAAGAGTGGATCTTTCCTTGCCTCTTCCTGTTTCTGGTGGCTCCAGGGCATTCCGTGGCTTCTGGCTGCAGAACTCCAGTCTCCATCACAGTCTTCATATGTCCTTCTCCTCTGCATCTCAAACCTCCCTCTGCCTTTCTCTTATAAGGACACTTTCATTGGATTTAGGGTCCAGTGAAATAATCCAGCATAATTATCATTTTGAGATCCTTATCTTAATTGAATATCAAAGATCCTTTATCCAGATAAAGTCTTCTTCACGATTTTGGGCAGTGGACCTGTTTGAGGAGCCACCATTCAACTCACTACACAGATTCAAAAAGCTCAACCAATCCCCAGCACAAAACACAGGAAGAAAACCACACCAAGGCACATCGTAGTCAGATTGCTTAAAATCAATGATAAAAAGAAAATATTTTAAGTTTCCAAATAAAAATATATGATGTACACAGAAACAAAGATAAGGTTGACAGCAGAATTCTTGTCAAAAAAAAAAAATACAAGCCAGGAAATAGTGGAGCAACATTTTTAAAGTATGGAGGGGAAAAAAATGTTTACCTGTAATTATTCACCCAGCAAAAAGATTTTTCAAAAATGAAGATAAAAAAATAAAAGAATTAATCACCAGCGAACTTGAACTGTAAGAAATGGTAAAGAAAATCTTTTAAGAGAAGTAGTATGATACCCAGTGGAAACCTACACAAAGGAATAAGGAATACTGGGAATGGTAACCGCATGGGTAAATATAAAGACATGTATGTATTATATACATATATAAAAAATTTTATAGAACTTTTTTATTTTAGAATAGTTTTAGATTTACATAATTGTTACAAAGGTAATAGAGTTCCTATATACCTTTCCCCTGTTGTCAACATCTTACATTACTATGGTATACCTGTCACAATTAAGGAATCGGCATTAGTACATTACTATTAACTAAACTCAACACTGTGTTTGTATTTTGCTGGCTTTTCCCTAATGTCTTTTTTCTGTTCCAGGATCCCATTTAGGAATTGGATATTCAGTTGTTATGTCTCATTAGTTTTCGCTAAACTGTGGCAGTTTCTCCAAATTCCCCGTTTTTGAGGACTATAGCAGTTTTGAGGAATATTGGTCAAGTATGTCTTAGAATTCCCTTCAATTGAAATTTGTCATATGTTTTTCTCATAATTAGACTGGAGTTATGGCTTTTTGGTAGGAAGACCACAGAGATAAAGTGCTTCCTCTCATCATATTACATCAAGGGTCCATGGTATCAACATCATTTCTTACTGATGGCATGAAACTCGATCACCTGGCTGAATCTAGCCGTGTTTGCTAGATTTCTCCACTGTGAAATTTCATTCCCCACCCCCACCCACACTCCCCTTTCCATACTCTACTCTTTGGAAGCAAATCACCAAGTGCAGCCCACATTCAAGAGGGCCAGGGGTGGGGGTGATTTATGCTCTCCTCCTGGAAGGGGAAGTATCTACATAAATCATTTGGAATTCTTCTATAACATTATATATTTCTAATTTTAAAAAGTTGCATAGCAATTTGTTCTGTGTCAGCCCACTGTGAACTCCAGGAGTGCAGGGGTATTCTTTCTCTGTTCACCACTGAATATCCAGTCTCTAAAACAATGTCCAACATAAAATATTCTCTCAAAAACTACAATTAATGGCATATTTGTGAAAAAGAAAAAAAAATTCTATATCCTCCTAAAGTTTTCTACCCACTACTATGTTTGAAAAAGGGTAGAGTTCATTGCTTATCATTTCTAAACTAGATTTTTAAGCAAGATGTCCCAACAGTTCAGCTAAAGACTGGAGTCATGGATACAAATGTGGAAAAATGCCTTCAGAAAATGTGCTTTTCTCTATTCAAAATACAGATGCCTTAGAGAAAATCCTGTTTCTCGTCTTTAGGAAAAGGCTGAACAATTCTGTGACAGGACCTGCCGTTACTTGTGGATTATGCAAGAATCACAACTTTGCGATCTCGCTGGTTGCTGTGTTTCCTGGTTGAGTATTTTTTAAAAATACTTGAAGCTGGACTGTGTGATGTAGTTAGTTACCATTTGAAATATCCCGATTAACAATCCATATTCTAGAAGTAGCTAAAGCAAAAGCTGCAAATATCACTTAGCCTGCACTGTAGATATCCATAGTTAACAAAAGGAATATTAGAAATAATTTTTCAATTGTAAAATGAGTGTTGCTCAAAATAAGGAGTTAGCTAGACATGGTGTACCAGGGTCTAAGACAAATCTTTGTAAATAGGTCATACAAATCTGATCAAGTTGGGACCTTCGGAGAAAGGCCCAAGGTCAAAACTCTGTTCCGTCCTGTTCTGCCCAATTAATAGAAGATTCTGTCTCCTAATCCAATTCAAAGGTTAGCTTATCCGGTCTCTAGTATATTTTTACATCTGCTTTTGAGCAATTTCTTATAGGCGTTGCTTATCAGAAACCCTAAAGAGATAGGGGGTGGGACCTACATTTAGCTTATGTATAAGTTGTATATTTTTTAAGCCAGTAGAGTAATATGTTTACATGTGTGCAAAAATTGGACCTGAGACTTCTTTTTATCCTAACATTCTAGCTGATAGTAAGATTGTGAGAAGGTGCATCCCTGCTTTCAATTACCTGCAACCAGTGGGGGCTGCCTGCTCCCTCTATAGAGAAGCTAATCATCTGAAAAAGCTAAACTGGCACAGGTTAAGCTCCTAACAGCAGATATATGAACTCCAACCCCTGGAGAGAAGCTGTGACACGTTGGTTTGGCCTGAACAGATAAAGAAATGGAAGAAAAAACTCTACCTACCTCTGAGCTTAGAAAAACATGTAAAAAAAAAAATGGCCCAAACTTTGATTTTTAATGGGGGATGAGGGAAAGAAGCAGCAGGTAGGTTTCAGTTTAGACACTTAGACATTTTTTATACAGTATATATATTTTTTTCAGAATATGTGTGTTTGTGCATGGTGGAGAAAGAGAGAGAGAGAGTTGGGTGTATGTGTTTCTATATACATGTAAATCTATGGATAAATTCATAGCATATTAATTTTATTAATAGTTTATGTGATTTTTTTTCCTTTTAGCTAGGATTGGAGTGGGTAACTTATTTACTTGATTTATTACTTGTCTTCAGGTGTGAATTATCATAAAAAAAAGAAAGAAATCAGCTTTCCTTTGTCAACTACTGTGCCAATGAATTCTTTTTCAAGTTTAAATCTAAATCAAGCAATTCTTTTACAGAAAAGGTGTCACAAAGCCATGCTTTGAATTGTACAATATCTGGCTGCTTATTTGACACTGAATACCTAGGCAATATTTTAATTTCTATTTTTCCTCTTATTAAGACTTGAGTAAAGACAATTTGCATTAACAATTCAAAAGTTCTCAGTAGTTAATAAAGAAAGTAACATTAAAATTCTGTTTCATACATCAGGAAATACTGTCTGAGTGTCTACTGTATGCCACATATTGCATATTAAGAAAAAACTTGATGTTTTGCAGTAAAAGTTTAACAAAGAACCCTTCCCCATGATATCTGAGGGTAGGGGCAAAATTGATTCCCCCCCCCCTCAAATCATAGGATTTATCTTGGTCTTGATCTTCTCCATTAGTACTTTGCTTTTGAATAGGAAGCCCCAGAGTTTTTTTCTTCCGGTGCTTCAGGTTATCTTGTATTCATCTTATATCCATGACCAGGGATCATCCCATTGTGCCACTAATATGTGACCTTGAGCAAATTACCTAAGTTCTTTAAGACCCAGTGGTCTTCTCTGTTGGAAATAGAGAATATGTACTTCTTGCTTTTATTGAAAATATTTAGGGAAAATATGCATAGAAACCTCTTAGTATGTTAGCTATGCTAGCTCAAGAAATGTGAGGTGCTTTGAGATATGTATATTCATTATCACTACCAACATCATCGTCATTATCATACTTCTTTATCATACATAATCATACCATACACCATTGTCATACAATCTATAAGAAGAGATTTAATTTTAAAGTAATTTTTGTTAGTTGGATATCCCATTGAAATAATACTACATAATACAAAATGATGTTTGTTTGCCTATAATTGCTTTAGTTTTAAAATAGGGCTGCTACGTATACACAGTAAAGAACTTTTTCAAATCAATAATAAACTGACAAATATTCCAGAGGAAAAGTAGTTAGGACTTGAACGAGCACTTCACAAGACAGATTATCCAAATAGTTGATAAAACTTATGAAAATGGACCCAAACTCATTAATAATTAGGAAACTACAACATTAAATCACAATTAGATTTCAAGTTACACCCTTTATAGGGACTGAAATTAAATTTACTGACAGTTCTAAGTGTTGTTAAGAATGTGGGAAACTTTTAGGCATTTTCTATTCAACCTGAACACTTACCCATCTTAGGACTCTTAGTTATATACTCAACAGAAGTACATACCCATGTGCACTAAAAATGTGTATGTAACAATGTTCACAGGAGCACTATTTATAACAGTCAAAACCTGGAAACTACCCAAATGCTTATCAATAGGTAAATGGATAATCTGTGATGTATTCTTACAATTGAGTACTATACAACAATGAACAATAACAAAGTTTGGTACAAATAACATTGTGGGTTAATCTCACAATGATAATCAAAATAACATAATGAGTAAAAGAAGCCAGATACAAAAAGAGTATCTAGAATGTGAATCTATCATATAAATTCTAAACCCAACAAAACTAACCAATGGTGATGGGAATCAGAATAGTACTTGTTTTTGGGAAGAGCACTAAGAAATAAGAGGGACCTTAAGGTACTTACAGGTTAATAGTATTCTCTATTTTGTTTTGAGTAGAAGTTATATGCATATATTCACATTCAGAAAATTTGTAGAGTTATACACTTATTTTTGTTACAAATTAAATATAATCCTGTATTATTTACTTTCTGTATTTGTTATATTTCAATTTAAAAAGTATCAAAATAATAAAATAACTGGAGCTACCTCATAGGCAGTGATGCAATTCACTTAAGCTGTGGTAAGAAATGTTTGTTTATTGGCTTTTTGGCTTTTTTTTTTTTTTTTTTGGAGATCTGGGGTCTCGCTCTGTCACCCAGTCTGAAGTGATAGCAATGATATGCAATGTTTTGCAAGTTTCTGTACTCAGTTTGCATATGGTTTCTGGTGTTAATAATAATTTTTCAGATGAAGTCTCTCCTTATGCTTGTTGGTATAATTTGAGGATGAGCTGCTGAATTTTAGAAGATCAGAAGAGATCAACTCTGCCCCAGTCCTTATTTCTACATGCTAGCTTTTGATTTCAGAGGAGGCAAGCTCCCAGGCTGAGCTGTCTTTTGAGTGCTGTGCGAATAAGGAGCTATTATTACCTGGGGTAGATTCCTAACCAGGGATCTCCAGCCTACAACACTCAGGGATTCTTCAACTCCAGTATCCAGGCATTGTTTGCCAGCCTTGTTAGGTGGTAGCAGAATAGTGCTTAGGGCTAATTTTATCATTCTACTAAGGCAAAAAAAGTCTGTGTGTTATACAAATGCCCTGTGAATTTTGAAGTTTTCTATTGAGACTGGTGAGCATGTGAAAGTTTGACTGAACCTGGAGGATTTACTTCTGCACTCACTTATGCGGCTGTTGGTAGGAGACTTCAATTTCTTACTAACTGCTGGCCAGGGCCTCAGTTTCTCACTACCTGGGCACCTCCACGTGGTTGACAAAGTGCCTCACTTCATGACAGATAACTTTTCCCCAAGTGAGAATCTGAGAGAGAGCAATATGAAAGCCACAAACCTTCTTAGTTCTACACTGGGAAGACATATTCCATCATTTCTGTCAAAGCTTGTTTATTAAAAGCGAGTCATTAAGTATAGTCCACACTCAAGGGGCAGGAAGTTAGGCTTTAACAGAGGGAGATAATTTATGTACACATTTAGAGCCACCGTAGTCAGCCTTCTGGCCTTCAATTGTATACATTTTTATCACATACCTTTTAAATGGACTTACCTCCTCTAAGACCCTCACATTTTCATCTCTTTACACCCTTACCTCAAACTCTAGAATGTTGACATCTAAATTAGGTCTCAGTGTGGAAGAGATCCGTTAGTTGTGTTTGCTTAAGTAGGCTTCTCAAGTGTAGCTCCTTTTGATCTGAAGTTCTGTGAATTAACAGGAACAATTATCTACCCCCAAAACACACAACAGGTAGTGATGGGCTAGGCATAGGATAACTAGTCAAGGAGAAGGGAATTAACCTCCACCAAAGAAAGAAATAACTAAGAATTTATGGAAATACCTTAAAATTACCATACCCCTGAAAATAATTACCTTTGACATCTATGATGATTTTTTTTGTTCACTGTCTTATTTTTCTTGCAATTCATACAGATAAAAATGGAAAGCCCTTTGGATACTCCTTCATCTATTGAAATGTGTTCATAAGTAGATACTCTTGAGATTGTTCATCAGGCTCCAGAGGTTATTTCCTGAGGTTCCTTTCTTTCTTCTATTGTGTCTCAAAATCAGAGTCAGTAAGAATAGTCAGGATTTTAGCAATTCATCTCCTTTTCCCCACCACTATTACTGTGAGCAAGGGTGAAGCCAGTTAGCTCTGCCTAACTAAACTGGTGTCTGTTTTTTCCTTTTGGCCATCATCAAAGAATATGCCAAAGAACAGGTCATGGGTTTGTGCTTTCTTCTTTCAACAGTGCTATCAGTGAGTTTTGTTTGGATCTAACTTGATTTTTCTATTTTGTTTCATTTTGTGATATGATATGATTTGACTTGTTATCTTTACTAAGGTAGGATCTCATAGATTTTAAGTGAGAGGGCTTGGACCTGGATCAGGACCTGCACTTTTTTTGTGACCCTATTTCAGTACTCTCTCCTACTGACAGCATGTTCCCTGAAGAATGATACTTTTATTCAAGAAAGTATTTATACAATAGAAAAATTATGGTTTCAAAAGCTGTAAAGTGCAATATAAAAAGTGTGTTGTAACTTTATCTGAAAACTTCACTAACTTATGTACTGATTTCAGTATGCAGTATCCCAAACTTTCTGATTTAATGTTTATTTTAGTTATAGTTGAATGCGAATGAATTGCAGTTGTTACACGTACCATTTACTTCAAAATACTTCTAACTTTGTCTTGCTCAGGAAGCATAGATATGTTTGGGCAGGAGTCAAAGGCACACCTGAATTTTTCTCATATTTTTATCACTCAAAGCCATTAACAAGGTGTTGCCTTCAGGTTCTATTTTTTAAAGCTTGACGGCATTCAAGCTCTATTTTTCTGAAGTGTAATGTTTTTTAAGTTCTTTGTTTCTAGTTATTATATAATATTTATTTTATTCTCATATCCATTATATAGATGTGATATAGTAGATAAAAATTAGAACCATAATTTGAATTTCAAATTATAGTTAAAATATTAAGATTCTATGTTGGCCTTATGTTTTTTATTTAAAATGTCTATAGTAGTCTTTTAAAATCCAATCTCTTATCTGACCACAAAACAGACTTTTTTTCAATAGATAGAGTCACTAAGGTTTATTAAGATTTTAATGTACTCAATGTCAAACAATCTGTTCAAAGTAGTGTTAGGTCAGGAACTTATCTGACTTTACAAATAGCTTCTTCTTCCCCAAACTCACCACAGCCTTGATTCATGCATTTTAGTCTATATAGCTATAGCTGTAGATTAAAATTAGTCATGTCAATATTTACATTTTTTTCTAAGAGACCAAGATGAACTTACAAATTCTCTTAATTATGCTGACCTTTAGTTTTGAGAACTGGTGACCTCAACTGAGAACAGGGAGGTTTGTACTTATTGCTAGTTGTTGACTTTAAAAACCTTTTGATGAGGGTTTCATATCTGCTTTCACTGATATAAAATAGAAACAGAATAGAAGACTGAAGAGGAAATATTTTTCATTCAGGGACATATCAATGACATGAATGATGGAATAATAACTTTTCCCTGGTTTAAGTCAATTACTCAGAAATAATGGAAAAGCTTGTATTTTTAGATAGCTTTTACCTGCCTGAAATGCAGAGAGGATAATATGACATGGAAACTGAGTATGAATACTAGATTTAAGTGCATACAAAACACAAATGGAAATTACATACTATCTTTTTGCATCAGGCTACCGTCTGCTAATATCATGAAGTCATTTGTATACTAAAGAAGGAAAGAATTATATAATGACAGGTAGAATGATGACACCTTCTATGAAGGTTTGAAAAAAAATTATTTTTAAGGGATTTTCTTAAACCAATTTAATATTGTGGATTTGGAAGACAGATAAAACAGAGGAAATATTCTTTTTAATAGAAGACAGTATATGAAGAGAGTATATGATACCTCTGGTTTGTCTCAAGATGGGGCAACAAAGAATGGAATTATAATGGGTTTCAGATATTCAATGTTATACAGCACAGAACTGTGAATCCCAAGGGAAGGAGCGTAAGATTGCTTAAGTTATGACTGGAAGCGGTTTCCCTGTCTCACTGAAGGAGGGCACGGTTCAAACAGAAACCAGCAGTCTCAAGGACTTGAGGATAAAGTTATGGTCTCTGCAGAAACAAAAGTCCTGGAGAACTGTAACAACAAAATTTAATTCAGAATTTAAAATCATCCCACCAAGAAAACATTCTGCCCAGATGCAAAAAAATAGTAAAACTATCTTTATTCACAGATTACACAATATTCTAAAATTCTAAGGATAATCTGATGAAATAATAAATGAGTTTAAGGTCAATATTTAAGAATCAATTGTACTTCTATAAAGTAGCAATAAACAAATGAAAATTGAAATTGAGAACACAATACTACAATGTATACTAATACAAAAATATCAAACATTCAGGAATTAAATTAGACAAGATTTGCAAGACCTATACACTGAACCGTATAATATTTATTGGGATAAATTATAGAAGATCAAAATAAATGGGGAGAGATACCACATTCATAGACTAAAACACTCAATATTGCTATGATGGCAATTCTCCACCAGTTGTTTTATAAATTCCGTTGAATCTCAACTGAAATCTTAGCTAGTCTTTTATAATTGACAATTTGATCTAAAATTTATATGGAAATAAAAAGGAACAAGTATAACTTAAAAAAAATTCAAAATAAAATAAAAATTGGAAGACTTACTTGCCTGATTGTGAGATTTTCTCTTAAGCTACAATAATCCAGCTAATACAGTATTTGCTAAAAAATACACGTACAGATTAATGAAACACAGTGAGAAGTCCAGAAATGGTCACACATGTAAAAACCACTGATTTCCAAAAAATGTGCAAAGGTGAAAGAATAGTCTTTTCAACAAATGTGCTGGGAAAATTGAATTAGGCAAAGATATATTAGATATGTCACCAAAAGCACAATCCATAAAAGAAGAAATTGATAAATGGACATTATCAAAAAACTGATGATATAATGAGAAAGCCAACTCACAGACGAGGAGAAAATATTTAAAAAACACCTTTTAAAATTGCTTATATTTATGATATATGTAGAACTCTCAAAATTGAATAATAAGACAACAAACAACTCAATAAAAAAATGGCAAAAACTCAAACAAAAGTGTCCCTAAAGAAGCTATACATTTGGCAAACAAACACATGAAAATTTGTCAAACATTATTAATCATTAGGTAAATACAAATGAACACTACAATGAAATACCACTATCCACTTATTACAATGGCAAAAATTTAATAGACTGACCACATCAAACTTTGGCAAAGATGTGGATAAATTAGACATATCATACACTACAGGTAGTAATTTAAAATATGACAATCTCTTTGGAAAATAGCTTGGAAGTTTCTTAAATGTTTAAAATGTCAAACATGCACCTGCTATGTGATCCAGACATTATACATTTAGGTATTTACCCAAGAGAAAAGAAACATACTACAAAGACTTGCATATAAATATTCATATACTTTAATTTCTAATAGCCCAAACCAGAAGAAACCCACATGTCTATCAACAGGTGGTAGATAAACAGACTCTGGTGTGATATACAATGGAACACTACTCAGCAGCGAAAGGAATAAGCTGTTGGTGCATGCTATAACATTAATGAATCTCAGAATAATTATGCTGAGGGAAAATAGGAAGACACCACCCAAAAATAATATTTTTTTATATTAATACAATGTTATTCCATTAATATAAATTTTTAGGAAATGCAAACTAACATATTGTGATAGAAAGCCTGTCAGTAGTTGCCTGGGAATAGAGGCATGAAAAAGATAAGAAGGGGCAATAGCAAGGAATTATGAAAAGGCACAAAAAATGTTAGGCGGTGATAGTTAAGTTTCTTATCTTTATCATAATACAGATTTCACAGGTGATAATATCAAATTATACACTTTTAATATGTACAGTTTGTTGTATACCACTTCTTCCTAAATGAAACAGTTTAAAAATGTTTGATTAAACTCAAAGAAGACTAGGATGGAGGGAAAAAGTAAAATAGGTGGGTCAAATAGAAAAGTAATAGTGAGATGGTAGATAAAATCCTGTGTCAGAAACCATAGTAAAGATAGACTAAATAGACAGATTTTAACATTAGGTGGAAAAAATAACAATACATTGTTTATGAAATTCAAACATTTATATAAGGACACAAAAAAGGGTAAGGTAAGGGTAAGAAAAAGGTTAAGCCATTCATATACTAACCCAAAAAAGGCAAGTTTAGCTACATTAGCAGAACAACAAAGTAGAGATTAAAGAAAGAGTTATTAGTAGAGAAAAAGGGGTACTTCATAGTGATTAAGACATCATTCCAATGGAATAAAAGTCATAAAGTATATGCATCCAATAACACAGATTTACAATATGTAAAGCAAACCTATAAGATTAAAAGGAAAAAACACACAGATGCACAATCACAATGGGAAACATTAACTCAACTGTTTCAAAAGTTGACACAGCAAGCAGACAAAGCCCAAGAAGGATGTAGAATTTCTGAAGACTACATAAGGAAAACATGTCATATGCCATTGACGATGATAGAATATTGCACCTAACAACAGAAGAATTTACATTCTCTTCAAATGTCCATTTAGGAAAACTGGCCATGTGCTGTGCCAAAGAGGAAGCTTCAGCACATTTCCATAGATATATATTAATATTATTTAATGAACAGTCTCTGATCTAATGGAATGAAACCAGAAATCAATACCAAACCAATAAACAGAGAAAATCTAACTAGACATCAAACAATACACTTCATAAAAATTTATGGATCAAAAAAGTAGAAATAGAACTTACAAATATTTAAAACTCAATAACTTGTGGAATGCATCAAAAGCAGTGCTTAAATCAAAATATATAGACTAAAATGCATATATGAAATAAGAAGAAAAGCTGAAAAATCAATGATATAAGCTTCTATCTTAGAAACCAAAAAGAAAAAAAATGAACAAGAACGACAAACAGTTAAAGCAAACCTAGGGAAAGTAAAAGAAAATAATACAAAGATAAGTGTGCAATTCAATGAAGTGGAAAATAAACATTCAAGAGTTTGTTATATAAAAAAATGATTAAAAAAAAGTAGGTTTCAACAAGAACGATCAAGGGAAAACAGGGAAATCACAAATTACCGTTATCAAGGAGCACTGATGGAGGAAGAGCACAGAAATACAAAAGTGAATAAACATCAGCAAGGATGATGTTACAAAGAGGAACTATCTGTCCCAGTGACAATGAAGGTCTAGTGGGTGTCCAGTGGGTTGAGTAAATATTCACCATTGAGGTTTGTGAAGTTGGTAACTTGTTGCATAGTTTCTTTAAATTTTCTTAGAGTACGTCTTGATAAACATCCCTAAATTAGCTTATCTTTGAAACTTTTTGAGTCACACAAAAATTATGATTCCAAAGAGTGCTTATAAATAAGAATCTGCACATCATCAACCAACACAATTCTAAAATCCTCACGTGTAGCTTCGTAGATTGGCTCTCCTGAATGAAACGGAGCAATCTGTCACTTGACTTTTCTATGACATTCAAGATAGTGAAGTTTATAAGAAAAGATTGATTTAGAAACAAGTTTAATGGAATTAAAAATGTGTGATTAATGACATCTGTTTTTTAGTCAAGATACTGAAGTAAAATTAATTAATACCTTATATAAATTATACATTACACTGTACTTTGATTAGAAAGAAGGGTATATTTTTTAAATCTTTCTCAACATTTCTTGATTTTAGTAGCTCATGGATGCTAGATCACATAATTGCATCGACTTTTATTTTTATTTCAGTATTCCCTCCTGAATTTCGGCAGAATTTAAATACTGTGATTCCATTTTCCAGCACTATGAATTATCTCAGAAGCCAGATAACATCCAATTTCATTGGTTAGCTTATGAAAAAAGAAGGCTAATATGATCTTTAGATGTTTTGGCCTCTAAGGCATCACACTGTGCAATGAACTGGGGTAAATGTTTTTCCTTTTAATCTTCTTTATGTGTTGGAAAAGATAAAAAAAGAGAAAGGGAGGGATATATTTCCCTGGTAAATGTCATTCTACCATGTACACAAAAGGTATGCATATACACATACAAATTCCCCAAAGCATTCATAATCTTTTTAAACAAGCTTCATTTCAAATCTACATGAAAACTAAACCTAAAAACAGGGGTCTGTAATAGAAAATAGAAAGCTACAGCCTCATTTTATGACTACAGAGATAACTTTCCAATTCGGATATAAAATATATACACAGTTTTTTTATTGTTAAGTACATTACAATTCAGACATATTGAGAACACCTGGAAGGTTATAGAATTACAGCTGTCTTGAATTCAGATTGAATAGTTTGAATGTTAATATTAATGGTCCTTTTTATTGAGTACTGTTATTTTGCTTTTATCCCTGTAGCAACCATTAAGAAATGTCAACAAATCCTATTGGTGCTGTTTACTGCTCAGAATACTATGTTTAGTGAGCCTGGGGCTATCTACAGTAGCTGATACATATAATCTGGCATGATCATTTAGAAACGATATCTCAATTATAGGCACATACTTTCAATAAGATTAGAAACAATATCAGGTTCTTTTTTATCTCAAGGCACTACAATTACATGTAGTACGAATAGGCAAGACTTCTGTTTTTGTTTTTGTTTGTAACAGCAGCCTCTGAACTATACACACTTGGGAATTTCTCCATAGTAGCAAATTTAATTGAACAAATTGCTTTTGTATAATATGAGTTAGAGATTAAAGAGAGTGAGTCAAACTGTTGATTAACAATGTGCTGTGGATATCACTTCAGGCAGGAATTCTTCATCTTTATGCTATATTCTTTCTCTTTATGTTACAGTTTATTATTTATGAGTCACATAGAACAAAGTTATTGCCCATGAGTTTTCTAATAACTAAGTCAGATAGTTTGAATTAAATATATCCTGAGAATTTGGTCCACAGTGGAAAGTGAAGTGAAGGAAAAGATTATTTATTTGTTTCTAGATACAAAATCAAGTAAATAGAAACTAAGGACATGGCAAAGAATAAATGAAAATCTCATAACAGAAAGATCTTGAAAGTTATTTCTCTTTTTATTTCTCCTTTTCCCAAATGCCGGACCCAAGCTCCTGTGGTCTGTGATGAATGGAGGCTTCACAGATAAATGAAAAGGGTTTGTTTTGATTAAATTTAAAGATAGTCTTTTAATGTCTTTCCATGACTATGAAGCTCATATAATCATCATCAGGATATTATGTCAATTAGAAAGCCTTTAATATATGCTATGATTTAATGCCATTCCCTTCTTAGTGAAACCAGACATCACTAATTCATCCCTCCCACCCTCACCTGCAAAAATATAAAGGCAATGCCACCATGCTAGAACTATGTATGACCTTTTTCTTTTTCAGATTGTGAATTATCTGTGAGCAAGGGAGACTTCTCTGCTCAAAAATATCTGTGGACTATTAAAAGATAAATTTGAAGTCCTTAACTTGGCATTTGCCAACTTCTATCCTTTCATCTTCATCTGATTCTCCTGTCTTTTCTCCCACCACTCCTCCATGCAGTCTCCAAATGCCACTCAAGTTTGCCTCTCTTTCAGGATCCTGTTGAAGAGTCTTATAATAAGGGCTTCAGTGAATCACACCTCCCTGCACCAAGACCACTTTGCAGTATGACCTTGCTTCTCCTTCCTCCAAAAGATGGAGTCTGTTTTTTTCAATCTCTGAAACTAAGGCTGGCCCATGAATTGCCTTAACCAGTCAAACATGGCAGAAGTGATCTTTTGTGAATTCTGAAGCCTGTGCCCAAAGAGACCTGTGGTTTCCACCCTTACCCTCTTGGGATCCTGTGAACAGCATGCTGAGATGTCAGTTTATCCTATTAGAATATTATGAGGGTCATGTGGAGGGAAACCCACGTGTCCCAGAAAACAACCAACACCAATTTCTTGGTCCTTTCTGGTCAAGCAGTCCTTCGTCAGAAATCAACCTCATCTGTGAGCTCAGGGAAAACCAGCAGAGGAACTGCCCAGTCAACCCATAGAATAATAAGAAAGAATAAATAATTGTTCTAAGCCCTAAGTTTTGGATGGTTTATTATATAGCAATAAATAACAATAATATAAAACAATAGATGGTTGATACATGGCCCACTCTATAATAACTTCCCTGAGCATTATATCCATCAGCATTATATTTTCTCCTTAGAACAGTGATAGCACTTGCATGTCAGCTAATGGCTATCTTGTACTTTTCATATTTTAAGAAAATTCTCCTATGTTCTAACTATAGTGGAAGCTTTTTTATTATAAAATGTCATATTTTAAAGAGAGAGGGTCCCTTATTCTTTGAATGGTATTTAGTATCTTTGAAGACCTTTAGTCATCTGTTCAGATTAAATTAACCTGGTTGGTTTTACATTTTATTATACAACTTAAGCTTTTAGATGCTAAAATACAGGGAAAGGAAAGTGGTAACTATGTAAGAATGTTCAAATGTAAGTTTTATTCAAGATACATTTATTGATCCTAGGCAGTACGAAGACAAACGCTAGAATTTCTGCAAGGTATACCTAAAGGACTAAAAACTAACTTCTGCATTTAAGAAGTTTATAACTTAAACAGAGTTTGTGAGCTATGGCAAGCTAGCAGGCTGTCTGTTTTTGTAAATAAGGTTTTGCTGACACCTTTCATTTGTGTATTGTTTATGGCTGCTTTTTCATTACAACAGCAGAGTTGAGTAGTTTTCTAAACCACTGTATGACTTGCAAACCCTAAAATATTTACTATCTCTGCCTTTATAAAAATACGCTGACTCATGGTTTAGAATAGGTAATAAATATAACTATAATCAGAGAAGAAATATAAAATGCAAATGGTAGCAGAGAAACAAAAAATTTAACATTTTATAGATACAAAAGAGAGTATAATCGTTGTTGTCTAGAATATCCCTGAGTAAGAAATAATTTGATATGATAGTGTGAAATAAGGGTAATATTCTAGAAAGCAATGAAATTAAGAGTGAGAAGTTTGAGAACAAGAAAAATAAAGAGAAAGAACTTCTAAGACGGAAAGAGGAGATGAATGAAAAGCATGGCTGAGAGTTTGGGAGAGAACTGGGATGTATTATAACTTTGTAAATTAAGGGAGAAGAGAGTTATAAAGCAAGATGGTTCCCAATGTAGACTTCTGCAGAGGGTATTGTTTTAATGTCCTAGGGCTGCTGTAACAAAGTACCAAATACCTGAGGGGCTTAAATAGCAGGAATTTATTGTTTCACAGGTCTGGACCTTTGAAGCTCAAAATCAAGTTTTCTATGGGCTCATATTCTCTCTGAAAACTTCAGGGAAGAATTCTTCCTTGCCTCTTCTAGCTTCTGGTGTTTGCCAGCCATCCTTGAAGTTTGTTTCTTGGATTGTAGATGCATCACTCCATCACGGTGCAGTCTTCTCCCGTGTTGTCTTTACATCTTCTCCATGTAAGAGTCTGACTCTGTGGCCAAATGTTTCTGTTGTATGACAGCAGCAGTCATCTTAGTTTAGGATCCACCCTAATAACCTCATTTTAAGTTGATTACCTCTGTAAAAAATTTATTCCTCAATAAGGTCACATTCTGAGGTACTGGGAGGTTATGAGTACAACATGTTTTTCTTAAGAGGGATATCATTCAATACCAAACAGGTATAGATTAGAAAGGATGGGGTAACCAGGGCATGCAAAGATTAGGTTTTCATTGCTGAAATTTGAAGAACTAGCTTAAGTTAGGTTGGTGAGTTTGGGAACCAGGTTGCTAGAAGCTGTTAAGGTAGAACAATTTGTGAAGAAATTCAAAATGATGACAAAAAAGTTAAAGAAAAGAGTAGCTTGAGAAGATGGTAGAGGTAACATTGGTTTGAGGAGAATAAAAATGTTAACAGAGAAGAAGAAACTGAAGAAATACAAGAGAAAAACAACTCATAGGGCAAGTTTTAGATTTAAATTTAAAAAGAGAAGCAATCAATAGGACAAGCGGAGGAGAAAACTTGGTCCCTCAAAGACTGGAAAAAAGAAAAAGGAGTAGGTTGTCTATTTGCTCTGTTAATTATATCCTTGGCTGTGTAGAAGCTTTAATTTAACTAGGTGCCATTTATTTATTTAGTTGTTAATGTGATTGCCTTTGGGGTCATTTTATAAATTCTTTGCCAGGCTGATATCTAAAAGAGTTTTTTCCACATTTTCTTCTAGAATTCTTATGGTTTCATTCCTTACATTTAAGTCCTTTATCCATGTTGAATTAATTTTTGTAAGTGGTTGGAAATATGGATCTTATATATTTTACTCAATCCAAATTTCAATTATCAGGTCTTGTCTTACCTGCTGTAAGGTAATTTGGCCCAATTGACTACACTTCTTTCCTCGGCAGCTGCTCTTTCTCAGGCTCCTTTTCTACTTATTATTAATTCTTAATGTTTGAATTTCCTAGAATTGAGTCCTTAGACCTCTTCCCTTTCCTTTCTACATTTACTCTTTTGACAATTTTAACCAGTATCTTTGGTTTAAATACGTCTATATGGAGATGTATATCTCCATTCTAGAACTTTCCCCCATATTTCATATTTAAATACCCATATACTTACTTGACATGACCATTTGTATATTAAAGAGCATCTCAAACTTAACAGAATTGAAACCAAATACCTATATTTGGTCCCAAATCTGACTCTTTCATAATCCTTATCTCAATAAATAGCAATTTTGCCCTTCACGTTGCTCAGGACTAATGCCTGGAATTCGTGTTGGTTCTTGTACTTCTCTGATGCCCCATATCCAGTCAGTGATCATATGTAGTCAGCTTTCCCCCCAGAATCTATTAAAAGTTTACTACTTTCAGTGCTACCATTCTAGCCAAAACCACCATCATCTCTTATCTGGATGTCGTTAATGACCCTTAATTGGTCTCCCTGATTTCACTATTTCCCCCCACATTCATTTCTCAGCTCAGAGCCAAATCATTCCTTTTAACAAGCAAGTCAGATCATTCACTACCTTTGTTCTTAACCATCAAAAATATCTCATCTCATTCACTAGAAAAATATATATAGCCTTTATGATGTTCTTCAAGAATATCAACCACATCATCACCTTGGTCTGAACAGCCTAAAACTTGGGCTCTCTCTTCCTTGCTTCTGTCACACTGGTCCAATTACTTGTCTTCAAATCTGCCTAGCATGCAGACATTTCAGGGATTTTTCCTTTCCTGTTGTTTGGAATAATCTCTCCCCACATATCTCTTTTGATAACTTCATCACTTTCTTCAGTTTTTCTCAAATCTCATCTTTTTAGGCAGGTATTTTTGGCCATTCCATTTAAAATTGTCATCCCAGAGCTGGCACTCCATATTCCCCTTGTTTAGTTTATTTTCATTCATAGCATTTACCAACATATGAAACATAACATATTTTACTTATTTGTTTATTGCCTATCTTTTTGACTAAAATGTGAGCTTAATAAGAACATTTTTGGGGTGTATTTTGTTCACTGCTTTACATTCATTGTCCAAAATGGTAAGTGGAAATTAGAAGATTCTTAATAAATATTTGTTTAATTAATAATTTATAAGCTAAATATGTAATCCACAGCTGTATTTCTAGACTTGTTGTATGCAGTGATTTTCTTATCCAACTTTGTACCAGTACCATGACTTGTAAATAATAACAGCTCTGTGTTGGACTTCAGTATTTGGAATTTCAAATCCCCTTTTTTAAATAAACATTTCAAAAACTTTAGAATAGTTTCAGATTTACAGAACAATTGTGAAGATGAAGCAGAAGGTTCCTAAACACTCTACTCCCAGTTTTCCTATTATTAATAGCTTGCACTAGTATGATGGCATTGTCACAGTTAATTGATACATTATTATTAACTAAAGTCTTCCATATTTGATTAAGATATCCTTAGTCTTTATCCAATATCTTTTCTTCCATTGTTCCAGGAATCCCTCCAGGATATTATACTATAATTATTCATCTTATATCCTTAGTCTGCTCTTGGCTGTAAAAGTTTCTCAAAATTCCCTGGTTTTGATTACCTTAACGGTTCTGAGAAGTATCAGTCAGATATTTTGTAGACGGCTCCTGTACCAAAACTTTCTGATGTTTTCCTTATGATTAGACTTGGGTTATAGGTTTTTGGAAGCAACACCACAAAGAAAAGGTGTCCTGTTCATCACACCATGTTGAGGGTACATACTGTCAACATGATTTATCTCTGCTGATGTTAATCTTGATCACCTGACTAAGATAGTGTTGGTCAGGTTTCTCCACTGTAAAGTTACTCTTTTTCCCCTTTCTGTCCTATATTCTTTAAAAGAAAGTCACTATATGAATTGCACACTTAAAAAATAAGTTACACTCTACTTCCTTGAGGGTGATGTATCTAACTATAGTATTTGGAATTCTTCTGCATGGGAGATTTCTCTATTGTCTCCTATTTGTTTATTATTTATTTAATCATTTATTTGTATGAGTAATTTAGATTCATGAAATTTATTTTATACTATTTTATATGCTTCATTTCGCAGATTGTTGTAGCTTTGGCCATTGGAGCTCTTTTTTTGGCTCCTTCATCCTTTTGACATATCTACTTGATTGTGGGTTTTTTGAACACATTCTTATTTTCCAGCACTGAAAGATGCTCTAGAATGATCTTGTCTATCTTCTGCCTTAATCCTACATGCAACCATTTGTCAAAGGGGGCCTGGTTCCTTTTATTGGATGAAGGTTTTAAAAATCAGGATCTGGACACTAAGGGTCAAATGTCCTTTATTGTTTGATTGATTGATCAAACATTTTTTGTGCACTTTTGACTGCTTATCCCAGATGAATGTTAAAATTATTTTACATTTTAAAAAGTTCTATTAAAGTTTTTCTTATAAATGCATATAATATGTATATATTTATTTGACTTGAATTAATGTATTTACAGTATTGAGTCATCCTTTTTAATCGAGGTTTACCTCTTTTTATTTGTCATCTTTACTGTCCTTCAGCAAAGTTTATACCTTTCTTCATATTCACTCTGCATTTTCCTTGTAATTTTCTCTCATTAAAAAATATTCCTATCATAGATGGGCTCTCTTGTTTCATTTACATAATTGATCGTGCTATTATCTTTATTTCATACATTAAACTTTACTAAACTGAAATATTCTACTAGCTTTTCAGTTTATTCTGTGAATAAATAATCAAAACCTTGTAAGCTAATTTTAGCTTTAATCTTCTGCTTAAGCGTATTTATACTTATTTCTCGATGGCAAAGAAAGTTTTAGGAAATATTAAATATAATGGTGAGATCCATTTCTTCATGTGTTTCCGTTTTACTAAAAGAAGATATTGAAATGGAAACATACTTTGATTCAGTAATAGAATCTTGTCAGCCCATGGTAAAATTAGGACGTATGAAATGACGGGCACTTCAGATGTAATCCTGAGAATATGCCGGCAATTTTAAGAAATCACCTAGAAGAGGAAATGTCAAAATGCCGTAGGATCTGCTCTAGGTAAATTGATACCACAGAAACTTTATGGCAGTCATTACAATTCTAAACCACACATCAGTTTTTATCAGGCTGTTTCTGATATTACTTTATATTTCTCATATTTAAACATGAATCTGTGTAATCATTGGGTTTGTAGCTTTCTTTTTAACAGGAAAAGATGTCTATTCTTTAAAATGTGAATTTGGTAAAACATAGTGATAAAGCTAACACATTGCATCAGACAGAGGTTTACCACAGTTGGCAAAATGGGCTTCATATCATTTCTGATTCTTTTCTTACAGATGTACTCAAATCCACAACTGTTTAAACTAAATAAAAATACCTTCTCCTTCGATGGCTATCAATGGATATATTTCTTCAAAAGAGATTATTTTATGAGTTTTGTTTTTATTTAAAAAATGGGTTTACATTTTTGGTTTATTTTTTTGTTTGTTTATCCAAATAGGGATAATTAAAGGCAGGGTGATCCTTGAAATCATTATGGAATATTATATACATTTTTTTTCCAGAGAAGTTTTAGTTTGTTATAGTTAATGTGGAAAAATAGGTAATATCAAGGAAAGATGCTGTAACAAAAAGTTGCTAGTTATTGCTGACGTGGCCATTATATAACACCTGGTTTGAGATACCACCTGATGAAAGGAAGATTAACCAAGATCAGGTTATGGTTGATGGAAATGTAGAATCTTGGAGAAGAAGGATTTGACATAGAAGTGGAAAGTAGGCAGGGGTGTTTTTAGTTTTTTTGTTTTTTTCATGGTACAGACTTGTCAAAACCAAGCACTATTTTATTTTACTTTTGTTGCTGATCCTTGAATAAACTTTAAAATCTCATCTAAAAAAATAAAAACTAAAAGCTCATCTACTTCTAATGAAATCAAAGAGCTTTATATACATTGTGATATGGTCTATGGGAAGGTTTGTAACTACGTACTCATACCTGCTGTGATCTAAATATTTGTTTCCCCTCCAAAATTCATAAGTTGAACAACTAACCCCCAAAGTGATGGTATTAGGAGTTGGGCATTTGGGAGGTGATTAGGCCAGGAGGGCAGAACTCTCCTGGGATTAGTACCCTAATAAAAGAAGCCCCAGAGAGCTAGCTCTAGCCCTTCTACCATGTGAGAACACAGAGAGAAGGCAGCATTTATGAACCAGAAAACAGGCCATCACCAGATACCAAGTCTGTCAGCTTCTTGATCTTATACTTCCTTGCCTCCAGACCTGTGAGAAATAAATTTGTTTATTTGTTGTTAATAAGCGTCTCAGTTATAGTATTTTGTTTTAACAGCCCTGCCTGACTCAGACAATACCAAATAATTATGTAGTCAGAATATTCTTGAAATTACATCATTTTCTACATTTCTTCAAAACTTTAAAACTCATTCCTGTGTTAACAATTCCCTATCAGCGTAAGGATTATAAGCAGCCAAGAAATATTCAGGTAAAAGTTTATTTCTTCATTGACACAGAAGTTTCTATCTGTCACTCCAGCATCCAAAACTTATCTGAAGGCATTTCTGTCTGAAGCTAGTATACCACTGGGGGATTTGTGCAGATCGTCTTAATTTCTCCAGGCAATGAGGTGAAGATGTGAGCAATGAAAGCATTATAGCTATAAACCAGGGGTTGGCAAACTTTTCTGTGAAGAACCAGGGTGTAAATAGTTTAGGCATTGTGGGGCATACCAACTCTGTCACAACTGCTCAAGTTAGCTATTAGCATGAAAAAAGTCATAGATAATGCATAAATGAATGAGTGTAGCTATGCTCCAATAAAACTCTACTTTAGACATTAAAATATGAATTTTATGTATTCTCACATATCATGAAATATTTTATTTTTAAAAACCTTTTAAAAATGTCAAAATCACTTTTAGCTTACAGGCTGCACATAAACGTGAGGCAGGCTGGGTTTGCTTGGCCAATTGTTTCCATGAGTCATTGTTTGCTAACCTCTGATATAAACGCTTGAAGCCTGCCTCTCAGGACAGAATTGACTCAATAAGTGAGCAACTGGTAGTAGGAGAACATCATGTCTTTTAAGGAATACCATAAATCTGGTTCTGGGCAAGTGTCATCACTTTGATCTCCCAAAATGTTTTTGCCTTTCCTTGGAAATGTTATTTTTAGAAACTATGTGGATTAGACCAAAGCAAAAGAATCACTTCTAGAAGACTCACAACAAAATGCATACCTTACATTTGTTTTGGTAATGAAAGAAATTTTAGTATGTGGCAAGGATTCTCTTTGCTTTTTTTAACAATATGAATTTATTTTCTACCTTGGAAGGTAAAAAGAGCATTTCATGAGCAGATGAACTAAATAAAAACACATTTTAGTAAAAAGAAGGTATGATGGCAGTTCAAGGTCAGTCCAACCCTTTTCCTCCTCTCTCTGCCTACCTCCCAAGTAGGATGGGGCATCTGGAAGAAAAGTAGTCCTGGGAAGCCAGGGACCTGATGCATGGAAGCGTTAGGCCATATTAACTTGGAGGTGGATATGAACATGCTAAAGATATGAAGATGAGGCTTGGTAGACACATTTTATTTAATTTAAAGCTTTTTTTGCCATCAATTCCTTTAAACTATTCTAGATAAACACAATCTTCTATGTAAATTTAAAGTAGAACATGTAGGACAGAAGTCAACTTTTTGGTCAGTCTTCCTTTTTGGTCTTTAATTTGAAGAATGCATTATTTGAAAACCAAAGCCTGTAAAAGAATAAATGAGGAACTGATTTCAGCTATAAAAAGTATGATGAGTAGAAACACAAAATTTATTCTGAATAATCTGGAAAGCTTTTCCACTATGTGATGTATTGATCTCAAACTCTGATAAGACTCTAATAATTGAGAGAAAACTATCTTGTTGAAAGTAACAAATCATCTGTAAAGTTTAAAATGAAAATTGCTTATTTAGCATTGGCAATTAGAAAAGAGAAAACATCTCTATTTTGTCAAGATATTATGCTGTTATGTTTATTTTAGCTCAGAATTACACAAAATTTATATCTTGCATATTTACAAATTTTGCATGAAGTATAGTCAAAAAATACAAAGAGAAAGAAAACCATAATGTTTCACATTGGTTGAAGTTTTTTGCAGATTTTTGTATAGTTTTGACTTGTCTAACATATGTTTATGGATTATATTGAGTAGTCTGAATGTATTTAAATAATATGTATTTTACTCTACATACATAGATACATAGAGTACAATCAATAATATGTCTAAAATGTATAGTGTCATGCAAATTTCATGAGTTAATATGATAATTGACTTCACAGTAATAATTCCACATTCATGTCCCAAGCTGGTCAGCAGAAGACAGGATGAAAATGTCTACTGAGATATTTTAATCAGTGTTCACTCTTCACCCAAAGTTGAGATTGGATGAAGTCCAGAATGTCTTTCTTTGTCTTCATTATATTTATCAAATGCTAAAGTAGAAGAAAAGGAAAAAAACAAAACCTACTTGCCATACATGGAAAACCTTAAAATTAACTATTTTTGCCAGTCTGAGGTTTTCTAAGACTTAACAGAAAAACAAGGTGGTTTCCCTCTTTTCAGGACACAATACAGTATGTTGTTCTTTGGGCCAGTTGGCCTGCCAAAATTCCTTGGCAAAGGGAAGTCTCTGGCCAGCAAACTGTGATATAATAAATGATCTGACCAGATTGTCAATGAATTGATATCTGGAGTTAGAGCTGCTCTAGGAGACGGGGAAATTAGTTATTTCTCTTCAACTTTTGCCCTGAAAAATATGAAAGCTCTGAAAAATGTACCACAAATCCCTGGAGAATTAATATTTTAGCAAGTTGTGGTGTATTTCTCACTTGTGCAATGTTATGAATCATTTATTTATTTATAAGGGTATTTTCAGTGTTAAATATTTATTCTGTCTGATTTTAAATATAACACATGTTCATTTGGATTATATGGCAAAGTCTAAAGAAAAATATCATGGCCACCCATAATTTCACTACATATACACAACAATTGTTAAAATTTTGATACATTAATAGCTGCTTTTTTCCTTTGCATTTGTAGATTATATTATATATTTTGTGTTACTGTGTATTCTACTTTTTATAGCTTCATATTAGAGCTTAAGCAATTTGCCAAGTCATAAAAAATTCTCATAAATGTTTTAATATTACATTTTAAAATATTCAATCATATAACTATATAACAATTTATTGGTAATTAAATGTATCTATGTAATAATATTTTTTAAAAATGTAACATTTGGGGTTAATATGGCTATCAGTAATATAAAATTTGATATAAAATGGCATAAGTGAAAACTCTTAAAAATTTTAATTATTATGACCTTAGAGGGAGGAGCCTGCTGGAAATGGTCCAAGAGCCCATTGGCATCATGGTCAACATTTTAAAAAATTCTTTAGGACTTTGTTCATGGCTGCAAGAGAGTAGCTCCATCCCTAGACTTTGCTGTAATGTTCAATCAGGAAGAAACGGAGAAATGGAAAGAAATTGTACTAGCTATGCTGTCCCTTTGAATCAGGAAAGCAAAAGCTTTCTCTCCATTTCAACTCTATTTTTAGTATTAGAAAGTTATTTCCCTCCTATTTTTTAAAGCGAACTTTTCCGTAGTTGCTCTTGATCCCATTCTCTTCACTGTTTCTCCATCATCATTTTTCTCTTCATCTGTGCCCATTGCTAAGTTCTAAACTTCAATTTTTCTGCTCACTCTTTCCCTTTAGCCAAATAAATGCAAGCAGGTGTCTTACAATAAAAATGCTTCTCCTTTCATCTTTCATCCCTCAGATCTACAGTCCTTCTCTCACTGATTCACACTCCGTTCAGTTCTCAACCAACTGGGATCTTGTTTTGTTCTCTCTCACCACACTAATAAATTATGCTTTCAAAGTCACTGATACCTCTATAATGTCAAGAGTGAGTTTTTGTTTCACCACCCTTTGATTAATTCCACATTGTTAATTAGGGTTTATCTTTCTTAAAAATATCCCCCTTACATGACTCCGTATGACTAGTGTCTCTCAAGTCTCTGAATGCCTCTAGGACTATTTATTGATAGCCTTTTTTGAAAGTTCACATTTGGCATATCAATATTCCCCAAAATTTTAAACTTGTTTTTCTGGTATTTATTGCCTCTGAATATTGGCCAAATGAGATCTTAACTACTCTCAGGGTTTTCACAAAATATAAAAGATATTGATTGAACATTGATATTTCTATTCTGATATAACCTCTGACGGCTTATATGACACCTATCTGCATAATACATTATTTAGATGCACCACCACCAAGTTCATCATGTATAAATATTATTTTTGTATACATTCACTTATTCACCTCCCCTGTTCCCTCAAAAAACTTTGAAGCATATTAGCTATTTCATTACAATACCTCCAACAATGCTATCACCAAGTATTAATTCTCAATATTTCTTAAATATATTCTCACTTACTGATACCTACTACATCCACTTTAAATTAAAGCTTCTTTGGGCTTTTACCTGTACTATTTAATAGCTTCTTAATGAGGTCACGCTGCTTAAATCCATTCTTTACATTGAAGAAAAGCTACCACATTTGCTGTTAAAAAAATCCTTTGTTATTCCTTATAACTCATAGGATAATCCTTCAGTTTTTCCCATTATTCACAGAATAATTCCCAAGAGGCATTTCACAGCAGCTAATAGTTTCTCTGATCTGGCCCTTTTCTGGAACCTGGTCTTTCCATGACTCTACCGCTTCATATCCCTTTATTCTTTTTCTCATGCTTTATGTGTTGGAGCTCCCGGAGCACTCTGCAATAATGTACAATTCTTGCCTTTCTTTACGCCACACTCTCCTCCAAGACTATGTTCCTAGCTTTCTGCTTTGACCCATTTAATTATTGCTGATTCTTGTAAATTTAGTTTGGCACCACTTCGTGATACTGCATGCCTGCCTTTGATTTTTCCCCAAGTTTTCAGCTCTCTCCAGTCTCTGCCTATCTCCTCCTCCAAAAATATCAAAGTAATTTCAGTTCCTTAAAAATGTCATGATCCTTTCCATCTCTGGACTTTTGCATGAACACTTCAACCTCATCTTTCCTCTCTTCTTCCTTCACACCATCCTCTAAACTTCCACCAGCTTTTCTCCAGGATATTTCCATTTTCACCATAGATACTACACTCTCACAGAAGTCTTCTTGATTTGATCCCCGTAATGTGGTCTCATAGTATGATAACAGCATGAAACATGTAAAGTATCTAACAAATGCCAGATACTATTCTAAGTTCTTTAATTGTATTAAAATATTTAATCCTCACAATAATGCTATAAGATAAACATCATTATTATCCCCATTTAACAGATGAGGAAACTGAGGTATTGGAGAGTTAGTTTGCCCTACATTGAAACAGCAAGTAGATGAGACAAACTCTGTGCTGAGGCAGGTTCTTGCTCTTACTGTACTAAACTTCTGCTGGTAACTTTTCTATTATACACATCACTTTGTTTACTTACTGTTATCATTCACTAGAATATACATTCCATGAAGACGTACTCATTACTGAATGCCGGCCATCAGTCCAAGCACCCTGAACATATTTGCTCAACAAAATTTTGATAAATGACAGAGACTTCGTTAAGTGTTTCTCTTCTCTCTTCTCATAGCACCCTGAGAATAGCTATTGTTTTGCTGAATTCTTACCGTTATTTACTCATAGCCTTCTTGGTCTTATTGAATTGTAAACCCCTCTAGGACAGAAAAACTTTACTTGTCCATCAGTGTGTCTCAAGTGAAGCACAGATGCTCAATAAATGTTTGTTGAACAAATCTGTAAATAACACCGGTGGAAGAAACGTGTGTAAGATGTTTTTGAGTGGATCTCAACAATCCCCACCCGTCTTCACGTCTATATGCCTCTAGGGAAATATTTATCATATAATTCTTATGTTAGTCACCTATTTTGAGACACCTTTATATTTCACTGTAAATGAGGATGACTCTGGAATAAAGCTTTTTCCCCTAAAATCCTAAAACTGTTGTGTAAATCTTAATTTTACTCTCATATAATACCACAATACAAAAATGTAGCAAAATATATCTTAATAGCCTACTAAGTGCTCATGCTAAAGTTACCATAGGAGTTTAAAATGAAGCAGTAGATATATTTCCTGCCCACAGGGACCATGTGATGTGGAAGTTAGCTCCAGCACAAATAAATCTTTGCAAACATAAATGATACAGACATGTATATCCTATTATTGACATGTCAAGGTGGTGACACAAACAAATGCAAGAATATCTGAAGGAAACAGACCCAAGTGGACTCAGTTAGAGAAGTTTTTTAAGAGTTGAATCAAGTAGAAGCTTTAAGGAGGGTTATGTGGTTTTATAGATTTAAGAAAGATGTATAACAGAATGGGCAGTGAAAACATACCACTACATGTAACACTGCATAAAGAATAATTTGATATATTTTTTGTTTTTTCCACGTTAGTACTTATAACAACTCACAAGGTGGTATACAGCAGCTTGACCTGCTACTTTGAGATGTTCTCATAAAAGTCCATTTTCTTAGTCAAATAAGCCTAACATGGGCTTAATTTCTATTTTTTTATTGCCTGTGTTTGTATTTCTACATAGCAGAGTCCCACATCTCTTTCTACCTCTGCTGCCTTGAGATGTCCCCCTTTTTTCTTCTTTTCTCTTCTCTCTTGTTTTGTTAGTATTCTTTGGCTTTTTGTTCCATGGAGAACAGCTTCAGGAACTCTTAACAATCACTGCCGTACTTCCAGTACCTTATTAGTCGTCTCATTTTAAGAAACTCTTTTTGAAAGAAGGAAGTAAGGCTTGTACGTAATTTGGCATCAAATATTAAATTTGATAAATATGGATATTTTATAAAGGTAAAGCATACATGCATTCACTATTTTTACATAATTGAACTAATTTTAAATGCTTATCATATAGCATAATATGTCTCAGATGGCAGAAAAGAATAATCTGAACGAAAAAAGATGATTAGTTTCAAGATATGGTAGCTATTTTTGAAAGAATTTTAGATTTGAGTCTTTTCCTGTGGGCTATTATAAAGTTGATTTGAGTAAACCAAAATCTTCCTGTAAGGAAACCCCGATTTCATACTTTGTTGAGAAGTTCCATTTACATAATCTTCTTGTAAAGCATTACCTTTCAACTTGAGGGAAATGGTGGAGTGGCATCACCTAACACTAACAGTATAAATTTATCTGAGTTGAAACATTCAGACCTTCTCTCTATTTCATGTATTTACATAACAACAGTCTATAAGAATCAGAATAAATAAAGTCTATAGACACAGCCTGCAGCAATACAGGAAGAAAGAAAACTCACCCTGTTGTGCTTTTACCTGGCCTTTCTTTGCATACACTCAGTATTATAGAACGTCTAATCTGGATTTTATTCCTTTCTTTTGTCACAAGAGGATAGAATCTGGGATTTGTTCTGGCACACTGCTTATCAGAAAAAGACGGACTTATATAAAACACACTAAGCACTGCTCTCTCCTTTCTGAGCTCTCTTTGGTCTGAAATTCCAGTTGCCATCCACAGCTTCCAAAGGAAGGAGAAACAAATGTTGACCCTACATATAAATAATAAAGAGAAAGTTAACATTTATTTAATGCTTATTATGCCCCAGATATTGTTTTAACAAGAAGCTTTCCTTTTGTTATCTCTTTATACGGGACAGATACTCTATGAAGTAGCGACCATTCTCATCTCAGCTTCATAGGTAAAGAAACTGAGGCTTTGGAAGTTTGTCAACTTCCCAGTAACCCTTAGCTGTTGAGCAGGAGGATTAGATTTGAGCCCAGGTCCATAGGGGAACTTTCTCTCCTAAATGGCACACTACATTGTTGTATATCCTAATATTTCAAATCCAAAAAGAACTTCACTGTTGTTTACATTATGTGTTCTATTAAGTTCTCTGTAACTTCAATTGAAGTGAATAACTTCTGAAACATAATTCAGTAAGATAATACAACAAGTGGGCAAAGCTATATGTTAGGATGTCTCAAGGGTTCAAGTAGACTTTCTAACTTGCAAAAATATTTTATATACTTTTTATTGCTATTTCATGTAGTATATTTGCACAACTCTTTTTAGTAGCCTCCTCAGCAAAACTGCTTGTTGTTCCACTTTGGGCCCCTACTCATATCATATTTAATTACTTATTCTCTCTGCTCTTTTAATTCATTACCCTTTTCCATCCTCTCTCCATCATCTAGGAATTTGTTTAAATATTTTGCTTCCTATGGACTCCTTTCAATTGAACGGTTCATTTCTTTTCTATTTCATTTTTTTAACAGTATTATGGGGGTACAAATGCTTTGGTCACATAAATTGTCTTTGCACCACCTGACAAATGTACCTATCCCCCAGACAATGTTCACTGCATCCATTAGGTGTGGATTTACCAATCCCCTCCCCCTCCACTCTCACCTGCCAGATAGCCTATGAAGTTACTTCCCATATGTGCACATTATTGTTGATCAGTTAGTACCAATTTAATGGTGAGTACATGTGGTGTATGTTTTTCCATTCTTGTGATACTTCAGTTAGAAGAATGGGCTCCACCTCCGTCCAGGATAAAGCAATAGGTAGCTCATCATTTTTTTATGGCTGAGTAGTACTCCATGGTATACATATACCACATTTTGTTAATCCATTCATGTGTTGATGGGCACTTGGGTTGTTTCCATGTCTTTGCAATTGTGTATTGTGGTGCTATAAACATTGGAGTGAAGATGTATTTTTATAGAATGTCTTTTTTTCCTTTGGGTAGATAGCCAGTAGCGGGATTGCTAGATCAGATGGTAGTTCTACTTTTAGGTCTTTGAGATATCTTCATACTCCTTTCCAAACAGGTTGTACTAGTTTGTAGTCCCACAAGCAGTGTATGGGTTTGGCTATCTCTCCGCATCCATGCCAACATTTGTTGCTTTGGGACTTTGATAAAAGCCATTCTCACTGAAGTTAAGTGATATTTCATTGTGGTTTTGATTTGCATTTTTCTGGCAATTAGAGCTGCTAAGCATTTTTTCATATGTTTGTTGGTTATTTGTCTTCTTTTGAAAAGTTTCTGCTCATGTCCTTTGTCCACTATTTAATGGGGTGGTTTGATTTTTTCTTGCTGGTTGTCCTTAGTTCTATATAGATTCTAGCCCCTATAGCCCTTTATCGGATGTATAGCATGTAAATATTTTCTCCCATTCTTTAGGTTGTCTATTCACTCTATTGATAGTTTCTTTCACTGTGCAGAAGCTTTTTAATTTGATCAAGTCCTATTTACTTATTTTTGTTGATGCTGTGATTGCTGTTGGGGTCTTAATCATAAATTCTTTGTCTAGGCCAATGTCCTTGAAAGTTTTTCTTTTAAACATTTTCTTTCATTCTTTTATCAAACATTTCTTTCATTTAAAATATTTTCTTCTAGAATTCTTATGGTTTCATGTCTTAGGTTTAAGTTTGTTATCCATTATGAGTTAATTTTTGTGAGAGATGGGAGGTGCGGATGCTGTTTCAGACTTCTACATGTGGCTACCCAGTTTTCCCAGCAGCATTTATTGAATAGGAATTCTTTTCCCCAGTGTTTGTTTTTGGCTGCTTTGTCAAAGAACAGATGGCCATATGAGGATGGTTTTATATCTGGGTTCTCAGTCCTATTTCATTGGTCTATGTCTCTGTTCTTGTGCCAGTACCATGCTGTTTGGTTACTATAGCCTTGTAGTATATTTTGAAGTCTGGTAAGTTGATGGCTTCCAATTTGTTCTTTTTGCTTAAGGTTGCTTTAACTATACGAGGTCTTCTCTGGTTCCATACAAAGCAGAAAAGTATTTCTTATTTTAAATAGAGTTCATTTTATAGAGTAGTTTTAGTTTCCCAACAAATTGAGCAGAAAGTGCAGAGTTCCCATTTATCATATATAATCTGCTGTTCCCCAAACACTGCCTCCCCCACTCTCAGCATACCCCACTAGACTAAGACATTTGTTACAATGAACCCACATTCACACATTCTTATTACCCAAAGTGTGTAGTTTACATTAGGGTTCACTCCTGGTCTTATACATTCTATGAGCTTTGAAAAATGCATAATGACATGTATCCACTACTATAGCATCATACAGAATAGTTTTGCTGCCCTAAAAATTCTCTGTGTACTATCTATTCATCATTCTCTTCCTGCTAACCCTTAATAATCACTCTCTACTGTCTCTGTAGATATACCTTTCCATAGAGAAAAGTCACATTATTGGAATCATACAATATGTACATCCTTTGGATCGACTTTTTTCATGACTTGATAGCTCATTTCTCTAGGGTGCTGAATATTATTACATAGTCTGTACACACCACACTTTATCCATTCACCTACTGAAGGACATCTTGGTTGCTTTCAAGTTTGGCAATCATGAATAAAGCTGCACATCCATGTGCAAGTTTTTGTGGGGACATAAGTTTTCAACTCCTTTGAAAAGGAGTTGTGAGGAGTGTGACTGCTGACTTGTATGGTAAGAGTGTGTTCATTTTTGCAAGAAACTGCCAAATTGTATGTCAAAGAGGTTGTATCATTTTGCATTCTCATCTCCAATAAATGAAAGTTTCTATTGTTCTACATTATTGCCAGCATTGGTGTTTCCAGTGTTTTGGATTCATGGTATTTTGAATAGTGATGTCTCATTGTTCTGACTTGCAGTTCTCTAATGGCATACGATGTTGAGCATTTTTTCATATGCTTATTTTGCATCTGTATATTTTCTTTGGTGAGGTGACTGTTCAGGCCATTTGCCCATTTTAAAAATTTGGTTGTTTGTTTTCCTTCTTGTTGAGTTTTAAGAATTAGTCCTGCGTTTTGGATATCAATCCTTTGTCAGATATATCTTTTGCAAATATTTTCTCCCAGTCTGTGACTTGTATTCTCAATCTCTTGACAGCGTCTTTTGCAGAACAGAAGTTTTCAGCTTTAGTCATATGCAGCTTATCAATTAGTTCGTACATGGGTTGTGCCTTTGTAGTTGTATCTAAAAAGTTATTAACATACCGAATAGACATGTAGGTTTTCTCCTATGTTATCTTCTAGGAGTTTTATAGCTTTGCATTTTATAATAAATTTAGGTCTATGTCTATTTTGAGTGAATTTTTTTGAAGGGAGTAAACTGCATGTCTACATTTGTTTATTTATTTTTTTGCATTTGGATGCCCAGTTCTTCTAGTACCATTCTTCCCCCAGCTTTATTAAGGCATAATTGATAAATAAAATTTGTATATTTTTGCAGTGTATAATGTGATATTTTGATATATGTATACATTGTGAAATGATTAAATCAAGCCAATTAACATACCTATCATCTTACATACTTATCATTTTTTGTGGTGGGGACATTTATGATCTAATTTGCTAGGAATTTTGAAGTATATAATGCATTATTATTAACTAAAGTCACCATTTGTTGTAAAGACTGTCTTCCCCCATTGTGTTGCTTTGGTCCTTGTATCAAAGATCAGTTGACTATATTTATGTGGGTCTATTTCTAAGCTCTCTATTTTGTTCCATTGATCTGCCTATTGTTTCACCAATACTTGAGTTTCTTGATATTACTTTAGCTTTATAGTGAGTATTGAAATCAGGTAGTGTCAATCCTCCAACTTTGTCCTTCTTTTTCAATATTGTGTTGACTATTCTGGTTCTTTTTTTCTTTCTATATCAACTTTAGTGTCAGTTTGTCAATATTCACAAAATAACTTGCTGGGATTTTGAATGAGATTGTGTTAGATCTATAGATAAGTTGAGAAGAGCTGACACTTTAACAATATTGAGTTTTCCTATCTGTGAACATGGGAAATCTCTTCATTTATTAGTTCTTTTATTTCATTTATTAGAATTTTATAGTTTCTCTCATATAGATCTTGCAAATATTTTGTTAGATTTATATCTAAATATTTTATTTTTTTAGGGGGTAGATAAATGGTATTGTGCTTTAATGTCAAATTCCACTTGTTCATTGTTGTTTTATATAAAAATGACAGACTTTTGCAAGTTACCTCTGGGTCCTGAAACCTTGCTATAACTTCTTATTAGTTCCAGGAATTTCACTGACATCTATTTCTTTTTATAATTTTAATGTATCTTAGAAGAAAGGAAAAAATACATATTTATTCATCAGGCTATTTGAAGTAGAAGTTTTATTTATCTAACTTTTTAAATGACAATGATTGAATAATTGTTATAGGTATATATTAACAGTATGTTTAATATCAGAATGTAATGAGTCTATTAGCTAGCTCAACTCCACCCTTTTTTACATTTTTTTTTGTATTTTCATATTTTGTCACTCAAAAATGAAAAATAAAACTCACTAAATTAACTAAACTAGTTTGACTGGTTTTTCCTCTCTACCTCAAACCTTGTTCTAGGATGTATGGCTGGATGAAATATAAACATAGTCAATAAGCATGGAAACATACATATGAATATAAATATTGAAATAATTATTGAAAATATCATTTTATAACTATAGAAATTTGTAACTTATATGGAGATGAATGGAGCAGTCCAATTGATAGCTTAATAAATTCAGTGCTGGAGATAATTCTATGACTCATTTAAATATAATGGGAGTAATTATCATTATAATTTCAAATAATTGATGGTCAAATAAATTATTACCATTGTTTTTCAATTATTTACATGATATGCTCCTGCTTAGGCATTGTTATTTCATGTTATCTTCTGAGATTTAAAATATTCTTGTGTCTGAGGATTGTTATATAAATGCAGCACATGTCTCTGTCCTCTGAACCAGAATACTATTTCTATGATGAGTTTCTCTATGAATGAAGCCATGATTCAGATCCATTGACCCCTCCTTTAACCTTTGTTCTATCATCACGACCCTGAAGCACTGCTTTCCTTCTTACTGCCCAGGAATAAGGATGCAGACATAATTTTCCCTTAATTTCCTTTAAAACACATAAGGCTATAATTTTAATAAGAGTTTCTGGGAGGATTCTGGACACATGACAGAAAGCAAGCAGAGGAAGAAGTACATATGACTGGCTACTGTGTACAGTCTGAGGTGGTTGCAGAGATTTCAGACCTTTACTGATTCTTCTAGGTAATTCACCATCTTAATGTAGAACTAAACATTAAAAAAATGAGACAAGCTCCTTCCTTAAGGCCTGGCTGCCTCTTCCTGCTGGGACAGGGAGAAGGGTAGAAGTGAGTAAGTAGGACATGCATCGCTCTCATGGGCTACTATTTTCTTTCTTTCAACGTTGTAGCTGCTTATGTGATTCTTATTGTTTTTTGTATTTTTAAATTTTGTTTATTTAGGGTGCCTGCATTCTCATGGGGTGCCTCTATGAAAACTACGCAAGTCTTCTCTACTTCGTAGTCTCCTCATCTGGGAAATGTTGATTTGAATCAACCTCATCCACCTGTCCTTGGCTTTTCTCCCCACCTCTCCCAGGGCACCTGCTGCTGAAATTTTTACCACTATGGTTCCCTTGCCCCAGTAAGCACTCCTCTCACATGGAGCGTGGGCAGGATTGTTCAAGCACAGCTCCCTTTCCCAGTGCCCATTTCATCCATGCTGAATCCATATGTATCTTGTCCTCCTCTTGAAACTGCCTTTTCTATCTGCTTGAATATGAAAAGGGCACGGATTAAAGATTCCACAGCTCACGCAGATGTCAACTACAAAATGTTAGATTCCTTTTCTTCTTATGGGATCACTTTCCCCTTGACAACCTTGCCCTACAAACACTACCTTTCTCAGTGACAAACCTAGCTTCTGCACAGCCAAGGAAACTATCATGAGAGCAAGCAGACAAGCTAGGAATGGGAGAAAGTATTTGCATGCTACACATCCTATAAAGGGAAGATAACTAGAATCTATATAGAACTCAGGACAATGAGCAAGAAAAATTTCACAAAACCCCATTAAAAAATGGGCAAAGGACATGAACAGTAACTTTTCAAAAGAAGATAGACTAATCACTAACAAACATATGAAAAAATGCTCAACATCTCTCATCATCAGGGGAATGCAAGTCAAAACCACAGTAAGATATCACTTAACTCCAGTGAGAATGGCTTTTATCAAAAAGTCACAAAACAATAAATTTTGGCATGGATGCGAGGAGATAGGAACCCTCATACACTGCTGGTGGGACTGCAAACTAGTATAACCTCTGTGGAAAATAATATGGAGATACCTCAAAGAGCTACAAGTAGAACTACCATTTGATCCAGCAATCCTATTACTGGGCATCTACTCAAGGGAAAAAAAGACATTCTATAAAAAAGAAATCTGCACTAGAATGTTAACAGCAGTTCAATTCACAATTACATATATTTTAAATATGCATCATTATTTGGTTTTGAAGCCAATCATATTAGGAAGTAGCAAACTTGAAAAGACGATCAGCAATTTCTATATTGTTTTTATGAGGGGCCTATGTGAGATTGCAAGGAAAAGAATAACTAAAAAAAGAATAAACAACTAATTGATATGGAGATACCTCAAAGAGCTACAAGTAGATCTACCATTTGATCCAGCAAGCCCATTACTGGACATCTACTCAAAAGAACAAAAGTCTATAAAAAAGTCATCTGTACTAGAATGTTTATAGCAACACAATCACAAAGTTGCAAAGATGTGGAAACAACCCAAATGCCCATCAATACATGAGTGGATTAATAAAATGTGTTACATGTATACCATGGAGTACTACTCAGCCTTAAAAAAATTGATAAACTACCTATTGCTTTATCCTGGATGGAGCTGGAGCCCATTCTACTAAGTGAAGTATCACAAGAATGGAAAAACAAGCACGACATGTACTCATCATCCAATTGATATTAACTGACCAACACTTAAGTGCCCATATAGTAGGAACAATTATTGAGTGTTGGGAAGGTGGGAGAGGGAAGGAGGGGATAGGTATCTTCATTCCTAATGAGTGTAGTGTGCACTGTCTGGGGGATGGACAAACTTGAAGCTCTGACTTAGGTTGGACAAAGGCAATAAATGTAACCTAAACACTTGCACCCCCATAATATGCTGAAACTAACTAACTAACTAAATAAATAAATAATAAAGAAATAAAGACTCATCCCCTTTCTTGTTTCTCTTTGAGATTGGTGGTGGGTGAATGGCTGCAAGACCAATTTTACAAATTCTAAAGCTTGGGAAAAGATGTCTAGACCCAAATGTGTGAAGGTTGCTTTAGAATGTGGAGTTTCTAAGCACCTGTTATTTTCTGGTTTGGGCACAAATCTGAACAACTTAAACTACAACATTTGAATCCTCTCTGATGGATCTCTATATATTTAACTGGGTCTCTGATATTCTCCTCATATTACATTTACTATCTTGTCTCCGTCCTGTTCAGTTTCAAGTTTTCATAGATCAATTTTCTATAGCATAAGATCAGTGAGTTTATATATGTCATTTCTACTCAGGAATAATGTCTTGAGATTTCACTGTGATCAAATGATTGTGTTGCCTTTTCATAGGCACGATATTACTGCCTTTCCTTAGACATTTAATGTTTAAGGAAAAGAACATTAAGTGAAATATCTTTCTTTTTTGTTCAGCCCGTATTCCTCCAAATAGAGCAATTATGCATTGATTTCAAAATAACACTTTCACTGTTATTTTTGCTAAAAATATTGATGATTTAGTTTATAAAATTTCCTGTCTAAATTCTATTGTAATATGATTTCTGCAGAAGGAGAATTTCCCAAGCAATCATTTCTAAAGCATCGTAATCTCAAACTACCTTTGAAAATAGGTGTACTCAAAATAAGAAAGAAAATTTTCACAGAAGGGGGTGGACACTGTGAAAACATTTGAAATTTTTTTTCACTCTTTTATGAAGTATTATCTTCTCAGTAAAAAAATTTAAATGAAATGGTTAGAGTAATATAGTAAAAAAAGAGAATACTTTGTGTGAGAGGCTAAACTTTGTCAAATGGAAAAAATATTATATAATACAGTTCACATACAATTTAGTTATGAGGAGTTTTATCAGAATTGCAGAAGCAACAGAATTCTAACTTTGCTTTACTTGGTGTTTGGCCTTGTAGGAATTTGAGTCATTCAGCCAGGCTATCGATGTGTGTTCTCTCTCTCTCTCTGAACAGTGGCTAAGATTTTGTTTTTGCTCACTAATCACTATGCTTCCCGCTTGCTAGAAGTTGAATCAATAAAGTTTCTTCTCTACATGGATTTAAAAAGTGAATCTTGATTCCAATAAATGCTTCGTACAACCATGGATTTCTAGGGCATGACTATGTTAAATACAGGGCATCTTCGCAATTGATCCTGACTCTTGTAAAGATTAGAAATTATTGAGAATGCCTGGAAGATAGACAACCCGTAATTAAAAGATGCTATTCTTAATGAAAATAACCTTTAAAAAATAACTTAGCTCAGTTGAAATTAATTCAGTCTTTATAACAGTATGGGCACTAGTGGTATAAACAGGGAAATTATATATAACCATATTTAATTTTTGCAATGTTATTATTCTTTCTTGGACATGTTCTGTATAGTTAAATATGATAAAAGTGTGGGAATTAGGGGACTATGAAATTTTTTTTTGACTTAGAAACACTTGGCGTCTGTCATATTCTTCCTATTATCTTTAGTAAGGAAGAAATTATTATATGTGGATTATTGAAAAAATATGATTTATTACACCTTTTAAAGTTAATGATAATAATAACTCTAAGTTATACATACATAATCCTGTGAAAAATATATCATCCATCATTTGACTTTATCTTTGTTATTAATAATAATAATATATATCATTATAAAGTATTTACCAGGTTCCAGATAATTTGCAGAGAAAATTTTACAGTTTCAGAAAAGGTCATAATTAGGTATCTATTGTGTATCATTCTTATTCTCCTAGAAAATGGTGGAATGGAATCTATCCTACATTTTACTGACTCTTCCCAGTACACTATCTTTCCTTCCAATGTTTCTAAGAAGGCAGAGTAATTGTCAACCGTTCAATAGATCAGCCCCATGGTTAGGAAGATCTCACAGGCTTTGGATAAATGATATAATGCAGTTTCTAATACATCCTAATATTTCCCTTCTTCAATTATGCAGATAGTGGGTATGAGGGAAGGTACAACTCAGGTTGAAAACCCCAAATCTTTTATGGCACTAAGAAATATGGATAATAGTATCAGAAGACAAATACATGTACTTTCAAATGTGTAGAATTTGATAGAAAAGTAAAGTCACAGGGGAATGTCCTTATTCTTCTACCTTATCATTTGTTAACAGATTAATTTTGGTAAACAGTGACATCTTGATTAACTATATTTATTTATTTTTCGATTTCATTTTTCTTTCCCCATATTTTTTAACGATATCACCTTGGAACCATAAAATTATTTCCTTAACTTTTCTTTTTCTTTTCAAATTTCCTTTATGGTATAAACATCAACTATTTATGCAGCTGCTTTGAAAGAATTTTAGACAAGCAAACACAACCCACTTACTTCACACTTGCTCTTAATGGCTTATGATATACAATGATATCATGTCCATTTTCTTTATTTTCCATTTCATTATACAATGACACCATTGTTTTTACACAATAAGAAACATAATACTCTGCTTTTTCCTTCTAGAAGGCTGGTAGACTATAAATGTTATCATTTAACAATGAACAGAATTGTCTTAAGAAAAAAATCTTTTATATCTTCTGTGACAACGATGATTTAAAAAAATCAATGTAGTTACAACTATTAAAGAGAATTTTCCCTTTTACTTCAGATTCTTGTCAGAAGGAATAAAGACAGAGCCCTTAGCACACTTTGGTATGTATTCTGATACTCTGTATTTAAATAGGTGTATCTTGCTTTCTCCACTTACCTTTTGTGTTATCCATAAGAAGATACATTGTAGTATATTTACCAGTTATCAGCAGCATAAAACCAGGAAAGGAGAGGTTTGGGGTTGCTAAAATATAAAACACGTAATCTCAGTAATTTTGTTGTTGATGTTAGTTTTGTTTTTTTGTTGCTGTTTTGTTTTTACTTTGGACACACTTTTTCAGGAATTTTCCAACATTTCTTCCTTTGCTCATTGAGGTTCAGAGGGAGCAGTGTGGAGTGGAAAAAGCAATGGGCCAAGAGCTCAAAATCTTGGGTCAAGTTTAGACCTCTTCATTACATTCTTTCACAGCTTTGTAAAGGGAATAATGGTGCATAGACCTTGCTTTATTTCTAATTCCCCACACAGTACTTGGTATGGAATAGGACTAAATAAATATTTGCTGAATAAATAAACACATGAGCTCAAAGTGTTCAAGTTCCCCGAGTCACAAATTCTTCAGTTAAAAAATGAAAAAAATAATATCTGTAATGTTAGAAAAATAAAAAATAATACATGTGTGTATGATTTGTGTGTACATGCACATAAGAGGTTTTGTAGTTTCAGTTTATAAAGTGCCCATGGAAATATAAATAATTATTATTATTTTTGCTAATACCAGAATCCTTATTGAAAAAAATGAGTGAGGAAAATGAGTACCTTATGCTATTCACTTGCTATGATAAACATCAAAATGCAGTACGTCCAAAGTAAAGGTCACAAGTCTGGCCTGGTGGCACATTCCTGTAGTCCCAGGTACTCGGGAGGCTGAAGTTGGAGGATCGCTTGAGTCTGGGAGTTCGAGGTTGCAGTAAGCTATGATGTCACTTCACTCTAGCCTGAGCAACAGAGTGAGCCCCTGTCTCAAAAACAAACAAAAAACAAAGGAAATTTATAAATATGAAAAGTTAGAATATTACTTTGCTTCTAGCTTGTAATAGATTACCCTGATCTAAACACTACACATCTATACCCTGAGAAGTAAGTTGCATACCATTTAATACTTTCAGTAGGATAAACAAGAAGAAAAATTTATTTTTATATTCCAGAGATGATCCGCTCACAGTACATGGTAATTAGATATTGATGTCAATTATTAATTCATTAAAAAAGTAATGAGTTGAACATTTGGATTATTCCTAGTCTTAGGAAACTCACGGCTGTGAGCCAAGTCAAGGATGGGGCAGTGGGAGAAACCGATCTATGCACAGGCAATCATGGGTGTACTGTGTGCAGAGAATTTAAAAACAATAACAAAACTTGACTAATGTTAGTCTACGTTTTATTAACACCATGCCTCAAATCGGTGATAAAATCTTCCTCCCAGAAAAATATGTGTTATTCTAAGTTCTAAGCAACTGTTATGGTCACTATTGAATTTTAACAATATATATGAAAGCTTCAAATTAGCACATTTTATTACTTATCCTTTAGTAAACATTATATTCTATTTGTGGAATTTAATTTAACTCTTAGTTACACAGCTGGGCCCTGACACATGCATTTGTTACTAGAGTAAGTTCATAAAGATTTGGAATCATTTGTGCTTTCTCCAATCACACTTCATGGCTCCATTTAAACAGGAGAGTAGAAACAAACAGTAATAGTCCAGTGATTATAAAATGAAGGAATAAAATTTTAACTGCTTCAATTCTGTCATTATTTGTGATCACCTGGAGTTTTTATACATGTTTATAATATTTGAAGCTGTTAGAATTAATCCCCAAAAAACAAAGATATAGAGCAATACTTCACTTTCTGGAATTTGTCATGAAATAGGATTTTTATCACTCTATGCCAAACTTATTCTGCACGTTTTAGACCTTTTAAAACTATGTATATAAATTGTATCACGTGAGAGAATTATTAAAAAAAATAAAATTAATTAAAAGTGTTTACCAATTAACTATGTACAGCGATAGAGTTACAGATCTGGTTATAGTATCTATATTTTGAGAAAATTAATTTTGACAAGGTCTTTGACATATTAGGACTTGAAAACAAAAATCTAAAGATATAATTCATTACAGCTGCAAACAAATATGTGTGTAAGATTTTCCCTCTCCTTAAAAGATATAGTAATGTAATTTAAAAGTACCAATTCATTACGTTGTTCTTTTTTTGTACTGTAATAATAATTCTAAATTTCTATTCCATAACTTTTTTTAGTTACATGATCATATATATGAAGTTCAGTAAAATATAACCTTTACTTTTTTGCTCTCTTTCTGGTCATTATGTCTTTTATTTCATGATTAGTACTTGCTAATGATCTATTCAGGGTGTCACCTATGCTAAGTATGCTACTGATGATATATGACCAATAAATTGTCACATGAAGAAAAGAATTTTGAAGCGGGGTATGTCTATTTTCAATTCATGTCAGAAGAATTAGTTATTTTAAATAGCATATTCAGTTCTCAGTTGAGCTTCATGTGGTAGAAATAAAAATTTAAAAACTGTGTTTGTAAATAGAGATGTGTAAATTTGAGAGGACACTGAGAAAATTGGAAAGGTAAATATTCCCCTGATTTTGGTGTTGGAATTTCTGTTCATTAAAAGATGCTACTAAGAGCATGAGGAAGCAAGTCACAAAGTGACTATAGTAGAATAAGTCACTTTAGTAGAATAAGTCACTTTCTTAATAAGTGACTAAGTAGAATATATTTGCAATACATGTAAACAATAAAACAGTCACGTCCAGAACGAAATATAAATCCAGAATTTATACAAATCAATAGAAAAGACAGAAAACACAATAGAAAAAATGAGAAGAAAAACTTGAACATAAAAAACTTAAACATAAAAAACATAAACAAATGTTCAATGCCCTTTATACAAGGGGAATATAAGTTAAAACCACAAAGTGATAGTTTAAATTAAAGAAAGATAAAAGAAACTGATAATACCTGTATTGATAAAAATGCAGAAAAGTTTGAATTCCCAAATAATTCTCAAATAATTAAATGTATAAGTGCAAATTGGTACACCACTTTGGAAAACAGAATTATCTACTGAAGTTGATCATATGTATGACTTGTGAGCAAGAAATTCTTTATAAGAATGGCATAGTAACTTTATTCATGATACCCCAAAACTAGACAACCCAATCATTCAGCAACATTAGAATAAGTGAATTTTCTGGGGTATATAAATAGAATTGAATATTATATATTAATTTAAATGTATAAACTACTGCCACCTGCAACAAGATGTATTTATCTCACAAAGCACACAAACATAGAATGCATTAAGAATATATAAAAAAGAATTTCTACATAATTTATATTAAATTCAAAACTGAGAAAAACAAATATATAGTGCTAGAAATCATGATAATGCTAACTTTGTGGAAAAGTATTGCCAATTGGAAGAGATCTCAAGGAGGGCTTTTAGTATGTTGGTAATTTTAAATTCTTTGATGTTTTCTATATGCATGTTATACTTCAATAAAACATTTTAATTAAAATAAATTATAATATATTGAATTTATTATAACTTCAACCATAGAGCAAATCTAAACAGGGACTCTACTCGCATAGCAGAACCAAACAAATCATATCTCTAGTCTATAATCACACTCAACATAAATTGACCTTATAATAACCTTTGGCATAATATACTCATATAGACTTTTATAGTTTATCAAACAATCTTTTGAATATAGAGGTCATTAATAAGCAATTTAGATAAAATTGGATTTTGAGATTGAGGGGAAAAAATCTAACTACTACATTTGTTTCTTATATTGCAATTTAATATCTCATTCACAACTAAATCATGATCTGACACAGAATTACTAGATTGCCTAGTGGAATTACCAGTTAAAGAGATGTAAAGAATACATGTGTTACATTATTCTTAACAATGTCTTGAAATGTACATTAGGGACAATTGCTTTGCCAGACACATAATAATGCTTTTAAATGAAGAATCTATTGAAGGTTTACCATACCTGCACTATTATAAAACCTCTTGGCCTTTTCTAATTAGCTATGCCATCATTTATTATATACCAACTTTACTTTTTTCCAAAAAACACAAGTAAATAGGCAAATTCCTGGGTAAAAATCCCTGAATCTTCTCCAAAGACAGAGAATAAATCAATAGTAGTACTGTAACATAATAGCAAGTATATTGCTATTTTCTTTTGGATTTGCTATGGTTTTGTAGTGTTTAATATTCATAGAACTCAATTTTTTAATTATATCAAATGATATATGAAATTGGATCAAATGTGAAATCACTGTAAATTATTGGTGATTTGAGAGTAAAGCCCCACACAAATTTTGAATAAATTTCTCTACATTTAACCAAAATTTTAAAGCATGAAAACTAAAGTTAATTAATCAAAAGAATGAAATTCTCAAAGGCTTGAAAGACAACTTAATCAAGAAGGTTAATATACTGTGTCTATTTATCAAGCAATGGATTTTTCAAGACAATGTCTATATGATACTATTCTTAAATCTTTTTAAAATTATACTTCTATATAAAAATATACTCAGTTTATTTTTTCTTGTACATCAGATGCTAATCATAAATTATTAATAAGTAAATTATGGAGTTTTTAGTATATTTACATCCCTGAAAATCTGAAAAAAGTATTTTAAATGTAAACATTGAAATACAGCAGTGAACACTAAATAGAGTTAACAGTTTAAGTTTTTGCAAATTCTAGGGCATTAACTGTGTGTGTTTTCTAGTATGAAATTAATGTCATTTGTCTATTAATTAATAAATCAAAGATACAGAAAGAATCACCAAGGGCTTATTGTCCAGGTGAAGAATTGTTGTCTAAACATCCTTAGGGCTAATTGAGCATGCCTAGATCCCAGGTAACCTGATATTTGGACCCCGGATCCCAGGTTGCCTTACTTGGTCACTCAGACTCCATTTGCAATTTGATGGAACGCCCAAGGCCTATCCCGTTCAACTCACAAAGCTGATTTGCACCAAAGTCACTGATATTTTTAGGCTCTAGAAAGTAATCTCAATTGCTTGTGTTCAGCAGCTATTGGTTTCAACAAAATGCTTTGTGAGAGAAATTTTTTGGAAGTTTTAACGCCATGTTCTTCAGGAACATGAGCCCTATTTTAAAAGCCTGCACATTTGTGCCTATTTCTTAGGATATGCCCTTTAGAAACAGCTACTCAGAGCAACAGTTTACTATATAGTCAATGTTGACTTCTCTCATCTATTTCAGTTCTAATATTCAGGTATTTTTCCTATGTTCCTGTTTTTTAACCAATGACTTTTGTTTCTTGAATATAGTTAAGCTAATTTTCTATTATTATCTTACAGATGAGTGTTAAACTATATTTTCTACTCCAGTAAGAATCTATGTAATTGAAAACTCATGAAGTTTAGAATTTCAGCCCCTGCTCTACTACTGTTTCTGTGTTCACTTGCATCACGTGTGGGTCAATAGGGTTCGAGGGGCTCCATTGTGTCCAAAGTTGCTTCTGGTATAAGGAGCATGCTTTCTCAGGTCACAAGATTCAGAAGACACCTGTATTCAACAGCTCCGCAATTCTGTCTTTAGCTGTTATAGCCACATGTTATTGAATACCAGCTAACAACGGAGCCAGCAACCTGGGGTTCTGACTTAACTGATGCTTAAGCCATTTAATCTGATGCAGCACATTCCCCTTTTTGCTTTGCCTTCCGTAATGTCTTTGGCTGTGCAACAGAATTTCCTGTAAGGCTTTAACAGTTATTATCTCTTTTCGGAACTGAAGAAATGTCATGTAAAAGGGATTAAACTACCTTCAGAACACCACTCCTATCATTGTATTTGTTCTTATAAATGTAGTAAGAAGTCCCTGATAATGAGTTTATTTGAAAGTTATATTTTTTGTCTTAATACTAATATGTAAAAGCCAAGTAAAAATATTCTTGATTTTAGAAAAGTAGGATTTTCATGAAAAAAATTTTGTGAAAAAATAAAGAGAAAAAAGATACCAGTTTAAGACATTTCCTTCGATATCAAATTAGAGTATCACAATGCTTGATCCTCTTATTCTATCACATCTGGCATATGAAAGACAAAATTTTTTAAAAAATATATTTTCCAGCTATTACACAGAGAAGTATGATGAGGTAAAAAGTTTGTTTTTCCAAATTATGTAATATTGTTATTAAAGAAAATTTACTACTATTTCCATCAACCATGCTCTTAGAAACATTTATATAAGCATCTTATTCAATTGTAGCTTGCTATTAAGGAAGAATATCCCACAAAGCAATTAAAAAAGCTTTGAATCTGCTGTAGCTTCAACATTGTATCTCCATGAATTAGATTCCAATCTCTTAAAAAATAATATATATCAATCTATCAATTATATGCTTTAAGGAAATATTTGGAATTGTTCTTATTATATAGAATTTTTGTTAATTTCAGAATAAAAGAGATATTTTTGACAACTTGCTTTTAAAAACAGTTTTCAAATATAAAAATATTGGAATTCTAATCATTTCAAGAATACCTCATAACATTCTAAAACTTCAAAATGTGCTTGGGACACAAGAAATTCACATTTATTTGATTGCCTAAATTAAAATATTAACTTATTCCTGGTAAAATGTTGCATCATTAGCACAAGATTCATATATATATATATATATATATACCCACACACATACATATATATACACACAAGCACACCCCTTCAAAAAAGTTACCAAGATATATTATCAAGCTTGAAAACTAATATTTCATTAATATCACTAAATATCAATTTTTTTAAAAAAAGATCTAGTTGGGATCCACATGAGATCATTGTTTTTTAAATCTCTTTGGATTACTTATTTTAATAACTAATATTTAATTAATTATATATTTTCATAGCTATCTTGTTTTTCTTTTGTAATTTATTTGTTGGAAAAAAATGGAACTATTTGCATAGTAGAGTTTCCCAAAATGTGAATTTCTTGATTGCAGCCTACCATTTGATTGAATATGTTTCTCCATACTTTATATTTCCTGAAAATTGGCAGCTAAATCTTGAGACTTGATCAGATTTTGAGTGGGAAGTTTCATACATGGTATGGTATAATTTAGTACAGCATAGGCTGGAATTTGGGAAATAGTTAACAATTGTGACTGTATTATCCTTATTCACGAGAGCTGATTGTTCCTCTCAGCGCTAATAATTTTTTTTTGGTGAGAATCACTGTAATTTATTCTGTTTCAGAAACTTCACAAAAACACAATGTTTTCCTCTCTTTGGGGCTGCCATTGCTTGGATTAAAACTTGATGAGATACCAAGACATTGCCATTGGGGAGACAAGTAGAGTTTGACCGCTGAGATCTGTTGAGCAGCGAGTCCTATTTAGCACGCTGAGTTATTCTTCATATTGTGTCCTTAATTTTTGAGTGACGTTTGTTTCATCCAGTCCCACAATAAGCTTTCAGGAATTAATGATAAACTTTTGTCAACTCTTGGTGCAAGGCAGTACTGAGCATTCCTCCTTTCATTCCTCAAATATTAATTGAGTACCTATAATGAACTAGGGACTGTGTTAGAAACTGGTGGCATAAGAATTAGGAAAAATGGACATAGTCTCTGTTTTCATGGCATTGTGATCAAATGAATAAGATAGATACTAATCAAGCAATCCTACTAATTCATGTGTAACTATTAAGAGAGTGCTCTGAAAGGAAAATAATATTTAATTAAGTCATAAAGCAAAGGAACCAAATCTCAATGCATAATAAAAGATAATGAGGGCAGTCCAGGGCTGGACACATTTTGGAGAACATGGAAATGTTAAATCTTTGTAGAACATACAAATGTTTTTCAACCGATTCCAGACACTAGTTGAAAAAGGAAACCCTATACTTGAAAAGACATCTGTAAGATGTAGGACTCGCACTCTTTATATTAGACTTTGAATGAAAGGATGCTCCCTGAAAATAAGAGAGGTAGGAGCTATTTAATTTCTGTCTCAACATGATAAAGCACAGATCTTCTCATCCTTATTGCTTGCCCTGATGGTCCACACAGGAAATAATGAGTAAGCAAACTATATTTAGTTACAAAAAGTTTTAAGTTCAGGAAACATAACTTTAACTGCTGTTTGCAATACAAAGCGAATGGTTTATTTACTATGTTAATTGCATCAGTATCAGGTGAAGTAACTTGCTTTGTCTAGAAATCAGAGACATAGGCCACATGTAAAGTAACCATAAATAACCATGTGCAAAGCTATGAACACAAGCTGAACAGATTTAGAAACACAATTTTCTCTACACCATGACGTATTTCTCTACATCAGAAATTCTTTGTATGTGTGAGAGCGAGCGAGCCACCAAAGACACTTTAATAAAAAGAAACCACAAGTTTTGTTGGTAACACATGAGAAAGAGAAGAAATGGGAAGATGATATAAGAAATCATTCATAGAGTAAAAGAGAAAGCGAAAGAACGAGTTCTTACCTAGAAAATTTTGCAGTCTGATACCTGCCTTGCTCACATGGACCATTAGTCAGAGCAGATAAGTGATGACAGATGTGGCTTCGTTATGGGAAGAACTTAATGTTAAGCAGCCGAGCAACTACACTTCTTAAAGAAAAGTAATCCTGACCTCTCCTAATTGGACTCCTCTCCTCTTTCCTCCTTAATTTTCCATCTGGAGCTTGCAGTAAATGATAGCAGTCTTGATGGGATCTAATGGCCTGAGTGATTTTACATTCCCAACTCTTCTTGTTGGTAGTGTTCATAAACACCTTTTGCAAGCACCTGTGTCCAGGGTAGGATGATTCATGTGAAAACACGGCCACTTATTTCATTAAAAGCTGCTTAAGAATGATACATTATCATTATATATAAATGCTCTTTTCTATTACTATATCTTTTCTTTCCTGTCGTATTTTTCTCTGGGAGTAATGGATGGTATTGATATTATTCGAAGGTCTACTTTATCATAAATGAAAAATATCTTTATTATATGTTATATATTTAACCACAGAAGTAGACATTCATATAGTATGAAGGTATAATTTGGGGGATTGGGTTGTGGAACAGTGTTTCATTTCTCTTGGTTAGAGCCCTTACACAAAAACCTCAAAACATCCGTACTAAACATCCAACAAAACAATAACACAGTACCAAATTGCAAATAATCTGAACAAGATATATTATTTAATTGAAGGGGAAAATCGGCTAAAAATATGTATTGGGCAATAGGCGAAGTACAGGTATTTATCTTATTATCCCATGAATAGTCTTCAGATGACGTTGGAGATGTCACTAGGTAATGAAGATAATGAAGTGGAGGAGGAAGATGACGACTTTTATTTTGGAGACTACTGAAGGCTAGCCAGGTGCTACAGGAAAAATTGTGATTCCAATGATGCTTCCTTGCTCTGAAATGTTCCATCCTCCACATTCCAGTGACATGGTTCCTCATCTCTGTAAGGTCTTGGCAGATTTCTTAGTTGCACCCAGTGCAACCTTTCACTGGGTGGCTTCCTGTTTTTCTGTCCGTCTTCTCAAAAGATGGTCAAAGCCCCTCATAGCCTTCTATGTAAACATTGTCCAAGAGAAATATTCATGCCACCTTTGTAATTTTAAATTTTCTAATAGTCACACTAACAAAAGTAAAAACAATAAGACAAAATTAATTTCAATATCTATTTGAATTAAACTAATATTACAAATATTATTTAGCACGTAATCAATATGAACATCACACACAAGTATTTAATTTTTTTTTTTTGTACTAAAGCTCAGAAATCTGGTATGTATTCCACACTTGCAGCATATCTCAATTTGAACTAGCCACATTTCAGGTGTCCAATAGCAATAGCCGCGTGTGCCTACGATATCAGAGAGCACATCTCTAGATGACAGTGGCAAATCTGGTCATTACTCTCCTTTCTGTGGCCACAGACCTAGATCTAACAATTAGTGACCTTGTCAAGGATTTCCTCCATTTGTACACACCAAGAATCCCAGAAATAAGACGATCATGTCCCCTGAAGGCAAATATCATCCTTCTTTTAAAGTCCATACCAAATTTTAAAGGACAAATTCGTACCAGTATCAATGACTCAATTCGTAAATAGGACATCTGAAACTTCATTCTAAGTTTTATCCCACATCTGTATATTTGGCATGTGCATTCTTTCCTCTTGGAACTGTTTCTTCAATATCTAATTGTTGACAGAGCTCTTGAAATCTGCCTATTAAACAGTAGGTAAAAATAAATCAGTAAGAAACAAAAGAGAATTCCAAACTCAGTGAGAGTATGAATTATATAAACTGTATACCATGTCCATAAGCAATTAGTATGACCATAAATGCCGAAAGCATGGGTATTTTCTTTCAGACAGAGGTAGTTTCTAATCCTGCCTTTATCATCTGTGTCTGTGCCTAACCTCTCCACGATAAGAACCCCTTTCACTCTCAGACAAAAAAAATTAATATACTGGATATTAATAATTATACCCACTACCATACATTGAATCCTTGCTTTCAGTCATATTCTTTACTAAGGATTGCACATCCAATAATTATTTATTAAATGTGGTAAATAAATCTCATTAAATGAGGTAACACAATACATGTAATATTGCTATCATATATTGGCTTATGAATATGGTCACTGTAATAAAACTTTAATATTAATGACAATAATCATTACTTTCTTATTTTCTAGT
>CAUYRT010078309.1:0-31593 GCA_963574885.1 Lepilemur ruficaudatus
CACATTCTCCTGCTCACCCAGACTTGAAACCTCAGTGTTGTCTTTAACTCTTTCCTCTGACACCCCAGAGACAGGCCCATGTCAAGTCCTGCTTTTGCTGGGGTTCTGACCCCAATCACCTCATTTCATTTCAAGTCAACAAACATTTCCTGGCACCTTCCAGGGGCTGGCTGATGTCAGGCCCTGGTACACAAAAGATGAGTAAGACACCAGCCTTGCCCTCGAGGGAGTTGCCACAGTATAAGTCAGACTATAGTAAGTATTATACTAGAAGGACAGAGGGCTTTGGAAGTCGGAGGGATGGATTTCTGCTTGGGGGTTGAGGAAGGCAGGCTGGACTGTTTTTGTTTCTCCTTCATGGAAGGAATGAAGCTCTGGCTCTCCAGGGGCTGGCTGGGTGGCCTTGGACAAGTTCCTCAACCTTTGAGCCTTTGTTTCCTCAACAACAATATGGTAATGATAAAAACCCTTGCAGGGTCTGGAGAGGATTAGCTGGAATAATGGCTAACAATTATTAGCTCTCGTTATATACCAAGCCATGTCCTAAGTGTTATATATGTATTCTGTCGTTTAATCCTTGCAGCCCCCTACAACGGAGGTGACATTTTCATTTCTATTCTCAGATGAAGAAACTGAGGCTCAGAGAGGTTAAGTAAATGCTCTAGCTAGCCCAATTAATAAGGATTTAATGGGAGATAGTGTTTTATAATCTGATTCTACTCACCCTTGACATTTTATCTTCCAAAGAATTATAATAATAGCTGCCTTTTTTTTAAATACTACTCTGTGCCTGGCTCTATGTTGATTGCTTTACTTGCATTTAATCCTTAGAGCAACCCTGAATGGCAGATACTATTATATTTTGAGGAAATCGAGGCTCAGAAAGGTTAAGTACTGCTCAAATTTGGGCACCTAGTTCCCTGGAGAGCCAGACTTAAACCTGAGTCTGTCTGGCTCCCAAGTTCTGTCTTCTGCACAGCACCCACCCACAGCTCGGCCCGTCTGGTCACCTCCCAGGCTCACACAATCACCAGGCTTGTTCACCCTTCTTGCTTTGTTAAAACACCCACCCACTCTTCACATCACCTCTGAATCGCCCCTCCCCCTTTCCAATTCCTACCCACTGGTCAAGGCCCAACTGAAACGCCATTCTCACGAGGCTCTGCATGCCAATTCATTCAAGCCCACCCTGGCTTCTCTTCCCTCAGACAGCACTGAGCAAGTAGCATTGCTGACATGTATTTTGGCACTTGGTCATATTTAATTGACAGTGAAATTATATATTATTTGGCTTTGTCTTCTAATTATTTAATGTTTAAAAATCTTATATCCCTAATCAAAGTGCAAAAACTCTTTGAGGGCAAGAACCTTGACTTTCCCTTTACTTAGTCTGCCTCGCGCCCTCATCACTTAGCAGAGCGCTAGCACTCTGTCAGTGCTCATTAGATAGATACAGACTTAAATGGCATTGAGGAGCCAGGAATTCCCAGATTATTAGTCATGTTCATGTCTTATAATATGGATACATGGATTGCAGCACAAACCTGACCTGACGGCAGCTCCCCCCTTCTGGGAGCTGGAGGTCCTTCAAGGACAGATCAGCCAAAGAGCAGCTTTACCCTCCCCTTCCCCTGGCCGTGCCAATTCTCGGGCCTCCCCTCCCTCCCTATCCTCCCTATATGATGGTGCTCAGAGACTTACTGGAAGGGAGGAGAAGGAAAATGGCGGGGCAGGGAGGGTATACAGAGGCTACTGAGAGCACTGAAGGCTAGTGTGTATGACCCCCCCAGGTCTCTGCAATGACCCATGCAATCAGGCCTGGCTTTGTGGGCCAGCAACCCACACAGTCATACCGTGTCCTGTATTCAGACCTGTGCTTGCTGTCGCCATCTTGAAATTCTTAATTTTTGAACAAAGGACCCCACGTTCTTATTTTGCACTGGGCCCCACAAATTCTGTAGCGGGTCTTGCATGCAATCCTTTCTACAAAGCCCAAGTCCACACAGATGAAGGTGAAGACACAGCCTGGTGTCTAACAGCCTGGGCTCCTTCCCGGCTCTGCTACTTTCCAGTGATGAGGGACTCGTGGGACAAGTTACCAAATCTCTCTCAACCTGCTCCCAGCTCTGTCTCAGTTTCGCAGTTTCCTCATCTGTAAAGCGCAGACTCCCTTAGTGTTTCCTGGAGGATCAAGAGAGAAAATGTGTGGAAAGAGCTTCGTGCACAGCCTGGCACATAGTAAGCACTCAACAAATGGTGGCTGCTATGAGTGCCGCTGCGCTCATTGCTAAGGCAGGAGGTGCAGGTGGGAGCTGGGAAGAGCCAGAGGCCTGGTCTTGACACCCGAGGATTCATACTGGAGATCCGGAGATTCAGAGAAAGAAACAGGCCCTAAGACTGAAGGCCTTCCTCCATTTTTAATTACCCTTTCCCTCCCTCCACTTTCCTAATCATACCTCTCCTGCCTCCTCGGGGAGGGCCTGTGCTCTATCTAAGGCAATTTTCTTATCATGTCTTAAACATGAGCATTGCGTGTCTCTGCTTCTGAAGGTTTGCATAAAACGTGCTCCTAGAATATCCTCTTACTCCTCCTCCCCAGCTCGTGCCTATCACCTCTTCTAGGAGGTCTTCTTTGACCAGAGCCTTCTCTATTCCACCTCTCCTGGATTCTGGAGCGGCATTGTACTGCAATTGCTCTAGCCTTGCTTAGCCTTGCTTCCTGCCCTCCCCTACTCACTTAGAAGAAGCAGGTGTCATGTCCCCATCTAGAATGTAAATGCTTGAGGCCAGATATCTGACCCTTTCGAAATTCTGCCCACCACGTGAATGCCTCTTTCCCAGCTGCAAGCTATGTGCAAGCCCACTTCCCTGTGCTCAGTTTCTGTCTTTGTCAAAGATAGTAGAACACACCTGCCCCTTGTCACCTTCTCAGCGTGGTGGAATGTAACCACTCAGAAAAGAAGGTTGAACTTCTGGGAATTGGGGTTCCAGAGAACGGCAAGATAATCATTACTTATATGTGCTTTGGTCCTCATCAATATGGGTGAAGGAAACATCGTTCTACAATAGAAAAATCCCTCAGAAAAAGAGCCAGGAGAGCCAGCATCTGAATTCCAGCTCCACTGCTGACATAGTGGGCGACCTGAGCAAGAAACTTCTCCATGACCCAGTTTTTCTGGGTTTGGTTCTGAGTTTGGGGGATAGTGCCTACACATCCCAGGCCGTGTATCGTTGGCCCCTCCAAGATACGTTGGGCAGAGCTTTTATTTGTCCTCTTATGATTGAAGGAAAATGGAGCTAGCTCTAAGCAAAACTGTGACGTTCTGGAAACTGTTTTGCAGTCCTCTTTCTAATTCTTTCAGCCCAGGTCCCTTCTACCCTCTTCCAATATTCAGTGGAAAGAGAGAGGAGGGCCTCCCCTCCCAAATATTTCTCTATTTTTTTTTATCTAAACATGAAACAATTGGAATAATAGAGTCCACTTTTACAGAAGTGAGAAGAGTTTTAGTCAATTGCCATTCCTGGGTCAATTCAATTTGAGCCTTTAATCAGTAACAATGGTGATTGACTGGATTCCTCATTCCGATAACTATCTCTGAGAATGTTTTGACGGAGATCACGGGGAGCCCTCCTTATCCCTGACGTTCCCTTGTGACCATTCAAACTGTTGTAAAGAAATCTCATTTTGTCCTTATTCTGTTCTGTTATCTGTTGCTATACATAAACCAACATTTAGCTAGCTGCCTAAAACAAAAGCAAGTTTATTATATCTCATGATTTGCAGGTCAGAAATTTGGACAGATCTCAGCTGGGCAGTTTTTCTGCTCCACATGGCATTGGTTGGAGTTGCCCAGTGGCATTTAGCTGGTGGCTCTGCTGGGCTGGACGGTCCAAGATGGCTTTACTCACATGACTGACACCTTGTCTGAGATGGCAGAAAGGCTGGACTTAGCTGAGTACTTTCCTTTTCTATGTAGTCTCAGGATCTGTGCATGTGCTTTCTGTAGTGGGGAGACTAAACATCTTAGATGGCAGCTCATGCTAGGAGAGCAAGGTGGAAGCTGCAAATCCTCTTAAACCTGGGCCCAGAACTCACACGGCATCACCTCTGCTGTACTCTGCTGGTCAAAGTAGTCAAAGGCCACCCAAAATTCAGGAGAAGGGGAGACAGGTCCCGCTTCTCAAGGGAAGCACATCAAAGAATTCACTGTCATCATTAATCCACCATGCAGGGTGACCCAGTGGGGACTCAGAACGAAAGATGTGTGAGAGAGGAAGGGGTATACCTGGGATGAAGAAGGCTAGGGAGAGTTTCCTGGTATGAAGGCTGAAGTTTCAGACTTGGCTAAGGTCCCTGAAGAAGGTTGTAAACACTTCAACCTCCCAGATATCTGCCTTCCCTATGCCCCGCACCTAGCTTGACCTGATCAGGTCCTAGGAGTTGCTCTTGCTGGATAATTCAACCTGTGGTCTAGAACCCACTTTACCCAAACACCTAACCCTCTTCTAGGATCTGCTACGCTGATCTGCTACCAACTCCTGTTTTCCTTTTGTCCTAAGAAATCCAGACCCTACTCCCTTTAGCTTTACTATCTCCCCAGACTGGTTTCTCTAACCAATATGGTCACCTTTCATTTAATAAGCACTTACTTTGTACCAAAGTCTGTGCTAAGTGTTTTATATGCATTTTACAGATGAGGAAATCGAGACCCAGAGAGATACAATACACGCAAGATCAAGTGGTCCAACGCAAATGTCCAGGCTACAACCACAATGCTATCCATCTTCTCGTGTAATTACCTACTAATATTTAGAGTAACTACCCATATGATTTTGCCTGGGCCTTATATCCTAGGCTCCCACAGTCAGCGTTGGCGGCATGCTATGAAGGACCCCTTTAGGTGGCAGGGGAGGGGAGGAAGAAACTCGGGGACCCTAAATCCTTACAAGAGAGAATGCAAGAAATCTCTGTTGAAAAGTTACAGTCAAGGTTTTTGTCTTAATTTATGTCATGGTATGTGGGTTGGTGGTGAGGATAAATCTGTACATGATATGATAAAAAAACTGATTATAAATACATAAGAGAACTAACTAAGCAGAAAGAGTGAAAACTGAACCATTCATTTGGCGGTATAAAAGCACTGTAGTTACGCCCCTTTAACTGGAAGTTAAGCTCTCACAACTTCAATTCTGTGGAATGTGGCACCAAATCTGGAAGTGAAAAAGGCCTTTCAGCACCAAAAATAACTGACACCAATTGAACCAAAGCCAGGTCCTTAGGTCTCCACGCAGAGCCTCCCTGGGTTACTCTGGACAAAATATTTAAGAGATTTGACCTCTGGTTTCCCAGCCCACGGCCCTTGGAGAACAAGGTGAGGTGTGGGTGAAAGGCCTTCTAAAGAGGGACACATTTTGAGAGCAAAGGGACAGCAAACAACTTAACAGCAAAGGACAATAGGACCCAAAAGTAGACAAGCATGGTGGTGTATGTCACTTCACTTTAGAAAACGTATCATCATACCTCCTTGTATTGTGCCTGATGCTTTACCAAGCCCTTCCACACACATGATCTCACAGCAAGCCTGTGAAAGCGACAGCCAACAAGAAAACAAATACTCAGAGAGGCTTGGTGACTTCTCCATGACCACACGGATTAGCAAGTGGTGGAACTGGGAATAAACTCGGATCACATGGGCTCTACCACAGGGCCCTTTCCTCCCTACACCATGACTTGGCCCTTTCCTCTATACCATGACGCCTCTCTTTTTCACAATGATGACCATGAGTCATCGAGAAAAGGTTAGTTTACGTCTAGCAAACTCTGTTGAAGAAGATAGGGAAGTAGGTAGTATTTTTTTTAACTTTTCATAAAAAATTATAAAAATAGTTTGGCATTCAGGATAAAGTTCAGCTTTCTGTTCTCAGCTACATTATAAATTATAGTCATTTACCTTTTACACCTGATAGTCGTATAGCACAATAATGTTGATGTGCAACATCTTCCAAGTATGCCTCTTGAACTTTCTGGCATTGGTCATTCCTCTCCATCTCTATCCTACTACCTACATTCTGTTCCCTCCTCTCTCCCCGAACATTCATAAAGTTCCTGATTGGAATCCTGCCTCCAGTTTTGATCCCTCAAATTTATCCTCCACTCACATCATTCTGACCAAACCAACAGGGAAAAAGTCACACTCCTTAGTAGCAATTGATGCCTCATGCCACTTTCCAACCCCTGCCAACCTCCACAGCCCTGTGTCTTGCCACTCCAGCTCCATGCTAAGGCCCCTACAACACCAAAGGCTTGTAACCACTAAATTTCTCCTGCATATCTGGTAGCGTCTGCTCTTGTTGTTATCCTCTCTGCATGAAATGCCGTTTGTCTAGTCCTTTACTTGAATAATTTCTGCATATCTTTAAAGACCCAACCCTAGCTATCACCTAGACACCTCTTCTTGGTGTCCCTGCAATACCACAATGCCTCTATCTTTGCATGTATCCATTAAAATGCTTGCGGTTGTGAGTAACAGAACTCTCACACCTAAAGCAGCTGAAACAACAGAGGTTTATTGTCTCTTCACAAGAAGTCTGGAGGTAGATGCTTCTAGGGTTGGCTTAATGATGTCAGGGTTCTAAGTCAGCATCTCTGCAATTCTCTTGGCCCTTCTGCTGCAAGGCGACTGCAGCAGCTCCACACTCACATGACAACATTCAAAATCAGGGAATTATTGGCTTGCTAGGGCTGCCATAACAAAGTATCACAGACTAGGTGGCTTAAACAACAGGAATTTTGTTTTCTCACAATTCTGGAGGCTAGAAGTCCAAGATCAAGGTGTTGGCAGGGTTGGTTCCTTCTGAGGCCTCTCTCCTTGGCTTATAGGCTCACAGGGTCCTTCCTCTGTGTATGTCTGTGTTCAAATGTCTTCTTACAAGAACACCAGTCATATTAAATTAGAGTCCACCATAATGGCCTATTTTAACATAATTACTTCTTTAAAGACCTAATCTCCAAATATAGTTCCATTTTGAGGTACTGGTAGTTAGGACTTCAACATATGAATTTTAGGGGTACACAAATCAGCCCATAACAGAAAACGATCCGGGGATTGGAGTTCTCCTCTGGGAATCTCTCTTTTCAGGTGAAAAATCTTTCCCAGAATCCTTCCAGTAGACTTACAAATCAGGATTTAGTAACCTGCCCTTTTTCCAGTTATAAGGAAAGCTGGGAAAGCATTCTCACTTTTATAATAGGAACAGGGCTCTGGAAGCCAGAAAGAAAGGGTTGGGAATGACCACTGGGTAGGTTACCCAACAACTGTCTGTCACACTCTGCTCCCACATTGTGTCACAGTTGTCTGCTTATGTGTCTACCTCTCTCATTAGCTCTTTGAAGCAAAGACCAGTGTTTCAATCATCTATGTACCCCTAGTGAAGTGAAGCCCAGTGCCTGGCTCATAACAGATGCTCAATCAGTATCTGCTGAAGGAATAAACAAATAGAATTTAATGAACTAGATGAACCCGTTTGTGTTATATTTGATTACAACATTAAACCCTGTTTATGTGTTTGGCTTGCATAGTCTGTGGTTCACACCTTTAAGTCATTGTAGGGAGCACTTCTAATAGAACTGTTATTATAGTCAGAGGAGACCAAACTCCATGAGCTTTGCCTCCCAAAGTCTGGCATAGTGAATGGTATATAGTAGCTGCTGCATGAATTTCTGTGGAATGAATAAATAAATAATGGATGAGTCAATAAATACAATGTAAAAAATGCTTTGAAAAATATCATAATACAGATCTAAGAAGTTATTACATTTTCTAAAAAGTGTCTTCCAGAAATAGGCATCCATTCTGTTCTGTTGGTACTTGCAAAAGTAGTATATCAGCAGGTTTTTATATCACCAGGCCATTTCCACTCTAATAAAGAATGATCCTGATGAACTTGGCCAATAGGCCTGCAATGCTGTGTTATGCTCAGAGCAAGTTCAACTGAGAAATAAAGATACACGAATAATTATAAGATTGAACTGTTTGATTTGGGTTCTGTGGAGTTGCAGGAAGCCTATTACAAATCCACACAAGGAACATCTGGATTCTAGCATGTGTCACTTTTCTCCACAAAACCCCACATATCTGACCTTCCATGTTCTGCAGAATAGGGAAGAACCAAGCACCTAACTAATGAGCAGCATTAGTTGTGAGGGTTTCTGATTTGGTGGTGATTCCACCAATTCTGGCCACTACACTCCAATATTAGAGAGACTCTCATGATTTGCATTGAATTCCTACTCCTCTCTCTGCATCAAGTTGAGAGGACTCAGGCAGATAAGGTGCGAATTACATGGAGTACATGAGAAGCAGGGAAGGCAAAAAAAATCAAAGTTGCCACAAGTAACTGGGTTCCCAGAGGCAGTGCATTTTGGCACCATGAGACAAACTGTGTAACTGAGAGTTGAGTCTTCTCTCCCCCTATATCAGACCCTAGGGACCCGTGCCTCCCTGACACAGTTCAAGTAATGAGGTTCAATTAAAACGTTCAGGTTCAATTACTGTTTCAGGGCTTCGAGGGCAGTCTCAGGGCAAAATATTTTCCATGAGGAATTTAAGAGAAACTAGCACTGTTCTGGACCAGATTGGCATGCAGGGGCAGGAGAAGACTTGGTCTGCAACCAACATCTGCATAATGGAGAAGCTAGACAAGATGGCACTTGTGTGTGTGCTTTTGCCTGTTCTCTGTGCCCCAGGTGCTTTCCTAACAAACAGCCAGGAGAAGGAGGTGCATGCTAGGGTGTTTGCCTTAGAAGTTTTGAATTTTTCTTCTTTCCTCAGAATAAAGCACTGGAAGCTCAGATTTTTGCTGCAAAATCAAGACCTGTTACTATAATGGTGGTGATTTTTTTAAAATCCTGCCAATGAACCTGGTCTTCACACATTATTGCAATCACATTAGCCAAGCCTATTACAATAATCTATTGTCGAGAGAAAAGTATCCTGGCAATACTTGTATCTAGAAGTTCCGCGTTCTGAATTGATGCCAAAATATGATAGATTCCCAGTTCCTTACGATGTCCAACTACTGTACATGAACTCCCACTCCCCTCTCCCTGCTGCCAACATAATGACTAGCTTTACTTTGATGTTCTCTGATTTCCACAGTGGCTTTAACTCTCTGCCAGAGTCTTACACACTAAGCACTCTGCTATTTGGAATCTCATTACCTGCAACACTGCTAACTGGCATCCCACAGATCAAAGGTACAATAATTGACGAGACACTACAAGATCCTGCAGTGACTTCTGAACCATTTAGAAAATATTTGATTATGTTTAGGATAGTTTAATATTGGTGTTTTAATGTATTCCGCAGAAGTTGTTTTCATGCTTGCTCCAAGTAGTCTGCCTATCAAATTATGTAATAATACACTCTAATAAATCAAGATGATATGGAATGACTGGAATGAATAAAAGACCAAACCCAACAAAATAAAATTGACAGGAATTAATGTAATTAATGTAAAGTCTGCCATTTAGGTTTAAAAACTACTTAACAGAAGAAACCTGGGTTAATTGTCCTTATGAGAAAGCCATGAGGATTTTGACTATCAACTCAGCAGTATTCAATGGCCTCTGACAAACAGTCAACTCTATCCAAGGCCATCTTTTCAAAAATAAAATAAAAAAAGTATCCAAATCAAAGAGGAAACAGTTTCACTTTATACTTTGCTAGTCAGACCAGGTCTAGGGAAGACTGCGTTTGGTTATGGAAGCCACGCTGGAAGAGAAAAGGAACTAAGTATGTTTCTTCTGGCAACTCTGGCATAACAACTGTCTTCAAATAGCTAATGGGTTGTCACATGGAAGAAACATTAAATTTAATCACATAGCACAGCACCCAGAACTAGGAGTCATGGGAAGAAGTGTCCATGAAAGACATTTCAGCTCCAGATGAGGAAGAACTTTCTGTGATTAGGGTGATCTAAACATTGAACTTAGATGAAATCAGGAAGGGGCAAAAGACGACTTCGGGGGTATAATAATTTCTGTTCTTTGCCTGGATGGTAGGTACTTATGTGTTTTGTTTTATTATTGTTCAACTGATCAACATACATTTTTATATACTCTTTTGTAGGTAAAATATATTTTACAAAGAAAAAACATTGACTAGGTTGTTAAGCAAAGTAGTAAACTCCCCATCATTGTGAGGCTTCCAGTGGCACTGGATGGGAAGATGAGACAGATGACTTCTGACATTCATTCCATCACTAAGTTTCTACAAGTCCTTAAATATATGGGCAATTATTAAAGCAAAGTTCTTCTAAAATATTCTTAAAGTGATAGCCTTTTAATTAACTTGATTTGAGGCCTCACTCCACTGTTCACTACGACCATTTCTAGCATTTGTTAGACTACCATCCTCATGTCTCTGTTACAGTGATTATCATTTTTATTGGCCATTATATAATAAAACGTAGACATCGCCTCTGCCTTCTTAGGATGACAAATGATACGGACAGTCATAAAGAGAATACAGTGAGAGCCAGATATGAACAATGAATAAACACAAAAGAAAGCAAAAAGGTTTATGTGGTAAGCAGGTCAAGATTTCACTTATTATAAGAGTGGGGAACAAAGCTAGGCCTTGGAAAACACATCCTTGACAGGTTAAGACCAGAAGAAGCCAACCTTCTGCTCCAAGTAACTTCAGCAGACTTTCTGGAAAAAGTGATCCTTCAGAAATACATAGATTCTGGCAATCAGTATTTGGTTAGGGGAATCTTTCCCCTCAGCTGCAAAGGGGAAAAATAGCCTAAGTGGTCATTTCCTCATGTTAATCCTGTTCTCCAGTTCTGTTCCTTCGTGATCTCTCACTACCCTCTCCACTGTGCTGATTTGAGAGAGGGGAACCAAGAGCAAAAAAAGGGAAATGAGAGGAAGGGTATTTGTGGACTGTGATCGACATGGAATTGGGGAGAGTCCTTGAGTCCCGAAGTCACTGCTAAATAAACAGCCAGGCTCCCTGCTTCTTCTGGCTAAGCCGTAACTTTGGCCAAAGTTACTTCTGCTTTGGACTCATTTAACCTTTAGTCTGGGGATCCCCAATCATGTTACTGACATCAATTCCTCTATCCTCACAAAAACCTTGGGTTGATGGGAAAAGTAAACCAAAACACAAGATCTTATGAGCTACTTAAAGTCTAATGTGGTAAAGTGAAAATAATATTTAGTCAGTTTATTCTCTTATAATAATTTATCTTCATTTTAATAAAGGGGGAACTGAGTCACAAAGACTGGAAATGAGTCAATTTTATATATGCCCTTCAGTCTTTGACTTCATCAATATCAATAATGTTTTAAAGTTATACTATTTTCTTCCTGGAAATTCTTACATTTAGTCATTTTATCAATGGGGAAACTGAGGCACGGGGTGATTAAATGTGCCACCTTAAGCTAGGCTTCATAAAATTGTGCCTATGTAAGAAATAAAAGAATTCTAATTCTCAGAACAAAATTCTTTTTTCATTAGATTTCTATCCAAGTTTGAAACATTAAATCTACCCAAAGTTTGTGAAATTAGGTGATAACTACTGTAAAGCTTGAGTTCTTGATACCAAGAACAGTGTGGGGTCTGGGATGGCAGCAAGAGTAATCATAATCCTTGACCTCTGTAGAGGCTTTCATAGTTTACAAGCACTCCACAGCTGCTATTACACTCTGTCCTCATCAAGGACATCAACACTGTCTCCTTTTAGAGATGAGGAGGCTGGAACTCAGAGGTTAGCAGCTTGTCAGAGAACAGAGTTAGCCAAGGCCAGAACTAGCACTGAAACTCAAGTCTTCTGAATCCAGGTAACTAAGAACAAACTTTGGGGGAAAGAGGTCACCAGCCTTTTACTAGGAGACTTAGAGGAGACTGAGGGAGGAGGGGAAGAAGTCAGTATAGTCGGCATGTCAGCCCATGTGATAGCAGAGAAGAAAATTATCATCACGAGGCATTTCAAATGATGACACGGACTGCTCTGGGCCTACTGACTGTGGCTGTAATCTCTGAGGGCCTGCAATCTAAGACAAACACCTTAGGAAGAACAAACATGTATATGACATACAGATGACAGAACAAGAACAGTAATCTACCACAAGAGAGGAAAACATTTATATCATATCATATACACGTCCAGGTAAGTTTAGGGTACAGAGAATTTAAGTGCATAAATGAAAATGGGAGCAATAAAGAAGCACAAACCAGGGAAGAAGCGCACACACACACATACACCCCAATCCAGGAGGAGTTTTTTGGAACAAAAATCAATTTTAGGAGTTCTTTCTTTTCTCTGTCATATAAGAAGCAGTGGAGTAGCTGTGTTGTGACAGTGGAATCGAGAGTGTGAGATTTAAAACAGAAACTTATCCTAGACACATGGAACAATTATAAAGATGGGTGGGAAGAGGGTAGGAGGGTAGTGTCAGCGGACAGAAAGGGCTTTGAGCAAGTGGAAATTCAAGAGAGATTACAACCTGTCCTGACTCCTGTGCTGTGTCTAAGCGTTTCCACCCCCACGCTTTCAGAAAGCTCATGCTATCCCTATTTCAGGAGCATGAAGAATCTCCAAGTTGTGAAAGCCTGTTTGCAGCAGATGGAGAAGGCAGCAGCGCTGTGGTGAAGGAAATAGTGGATAGGGACCTTGGGCACGCTGGGCAAGAAGTCCCTAGCCATCCCAATGTCCCCAGATTCTACCACCACAGGAGAGGTTCCCAGCACACAACTTATTTATCCGGACCCGTTAATTGTTAGGGAATTTCCAATTTGCTTCATCAAACCCAAATTCACCTGTTTAGTTTCATGCCAGTGATTAGATTCTTAAGGGAAAAACTGTTGAGTTCTGCTGGGATATAAACATTTCTCAATATATCAATTCCAACTCTAGCCAGATAGACCTGTTTACCTCTGTTAATTGTGTTTACTCATGTCATCCTTTGTGACCCTAATTAGTCGGAGAAGCAGCAGCAAAGAACCACTAGGAGTCTAGGTTGAGTAAAAATATGCAGAAAGAATCCCTATACTCTGGTTCCTGGCCCTTTGTAGAACAAGTATCCTTCGAGGTGACAGTGCTGGCTCTAACCACGACCATTCGAGCTATGAGCCAATGGTTAGCAATTTCAGACTTTCAAAAGAAACTGCTCATTCCCAAACACCCTGGTTTCTGAGTTGACACAATTGCTAAAATTTGCAGGGGTGATATGAGAATTTGAGGATTCTTACGATGATTCCTATGATTATTATTTTTGCCAACATTTATTCACCTTCCATACTTACAATGTGCCAACCTCTGTTCTAACCACTCTCTATATATTAACACATCTAATACAACCACACAAGTAGATACTACAAGTATTATGTTCGCACAGATGAGGAACTGACACAGAGAAATCATTTAACCAAGGTTACAAAGCTAGTAGTTGAAGGCACAAGGACCTAAATACAAATTCCATCACTTAGCTAATAACTTTAAAGGAATGGTCAACCAAATATCCGACATTTACAGGTAAGACATTGTTCAAATCTAGGTACTATGCACAAGATACAAATAATATACAGAGAGTTCCTATACTCAAAGAGCTAATGAACTAGTCGGAGATATCAGTAATCCTCTCTATGGCATTTAAATTTTGTTCCTTATCTTAATCACCTAAATAGTAGGATTTTCTAACCAGAAAAGACCTGACATCACCAATGTTATTACCCAGGGAGGACAGGCAGACACCATTGGCAACTTTCTTTTAAATAGGTAAGGTAATTTCAGGCCAGAGAGGACCAATTTTTAATTAATTTATCAACAGCTAGAGAATGGCTAGTAGCATATCCAAAACTGGAAGCCAACTTTTGTAACAATTAATGTTGGTATTTCCATGTTCTAAGCGAAAGAAGGGAAGAAAAGGTGTTTTCCTGTCAACCAGGCTGGAGTGCAGTGGCACTGTCACAGCTCACGAAGACTCTAACTCCTGTGCTCAAGCAATCCTCCTGCCTCAGCCTCCAGAGTAACTAGAACTATAGGCATGCCACCACGCCCAGCTAATTTCTAAATTTTTTGTAGAGGTGGGGTCTTGCCTTGATGCCCAGGCTGGTCACAAACTCCTGGCCTCAAGCGATCCTAGGCCTACCAAAGCGCTGGGATTACACGTGTGAGTCACCGCTCCTGGGCTGAAAAGGTGTCATTAGAGCAATGGTACAAAACAAAGTTTTGAACCATTTGATTAAAATTGATCTTCAATTCTCCTTCAATCCCATCTCCCTCTTCACCTCCTCACACTTATTTAATTCCAATTTATTTAACCTTTACTGATCTCCACTCCTCCCTTTCTTCTGTCTCTGGAGTGAAACCAGGCCTGGACACCACTCAGATTTCCCAGGGCCGGGGTGGGGGGGACGGGATGGGGGGGTGGTGGAGATAAAGTTGAAATGCTATGAGATCCTTCATCGTTAATGAGCCTTAAAAGAAGGTGGGGAGAGGGAATGCTTTGGGCAAGGTATTTGTAATTGCTAGAGCAGAGACAAAAGGAAAAGGAGATACGTGGAGATACGTTCGAATGATTTAGGGAGACTTGCAGACTGCTTGGATTGAGACAGATTAAAACTAAATGCAGAGGGACAGAGACAAGCAAGGACGCGGTCATACTCCCAGTCTTTACAAAGAGGAAATGCCAAAGCAATGTGCTTTAAGAAAGCCTCGCAGCTTCTTTTACACGTCTATCAAAGATCCCTTTCTTAGAAGCCTGAAGTCTACGGGTCCCCTCTCTAGGTCTCAGGGCTGGCTTGTGGAGAAACAGAGGCCACCTCTCTGCAGAGGGGGGCGTACCCCGGAGCCTGGGTCCTTCCTGGGGGCGGGGGAGTGCGAGGTCCCCTTCCGCGGCAGGTGGGCCCCCGGCGCAGCACCTCGCCCCGCGGACCCGGGAGCGCAGCACAGCTCCAGCCTGGCGTAGGAAGCGCGCGGAGGCCCAGCGCCCCCTCGTGCCGCGTCACCCCTCAGAGTCCGGCGGACCCAAGCCCAGCAGCCCAGCCCGGCCGCCCGCCGCGAGCGTGCGTAACGTGCCCCCGCAGCGTGACGCATGCGCCGTGTCGGGGCGGATGCGCGGGATGCGCCGCGGGAGGAGCGCGCAGGGGGCGGAGTGCGGGAGGAAGTCGGCGTCTGCTGAAAGGAGAAAGGAGAGGGAGACGCGGCTGGGTGCGGCGAGGTGAGGCCGGGAGCCGACGGGAGGGCGCCTCCTCCTCCCCCGCCCTTTCTGCTGAGGATGGAAGTGACGAAAGCAGCCGAGGAGGTCACTTCCTGCTGGGGTGGATGAGGAGGAGCCGGAGACGCCGCGGAGGAGACCGGACCGAAGGCTGACCGTGCCCGGGAGAGGTGAGTCCCGGCCTTGCCGCGGCGGTCGGGCCCTCCTGGGCCGGACCCCGGACCCCGGCGGAGACGGCGTCTCTGGGGTCCGGGCCGCACGCCCGGCCGCGTACCAACCCAGCCGGGCCTCCCCCAGCGCGGGGGGCGGGGGAGGTAGGGGGCCCCGTGTCTCAGGGGCGACAGGGGCTCAGGGCAGCGTACGTGCGATGGCTCCGCGGAGCCCCGAGGCCGCAGGGTAGGGGAAGCCTGGCCGGGAGGCGGGTGGAAAGAAGGCTCTGAGGGCTGTGGAAGCCGATACCGGGAGCTGCTTCAGGAGATCCGCACGCCACACTGTGCATGCCTCACTTTTTGGGAAATGGTCGTGATCTGAGGAAGGACAGGGGACCTGAGGTTTGCAGAGATGAGACGAGTGGCCTCACTTGGACCGAGTGTCTTCGTAGTGAATTTGTGAAAGGCATGCAAAGGCGTCTCCTGGGGCGGGGGGGTGCTTTGTGGGGAAAAGCGAGGAACGGGAGTGTCAAGAGAGGGCTTCCTGGTCATCGTTGCAACGGGGTTTGGACCTCAGTCGTGCTGGTTGAAGGGCATTCCTGCGGCAGGGTAAGGGCCCCGCGATCCGACAGAGCAGTCTAGGAGTTAGAGTCCAGGGCAGCTTCCTGGAGCCATGGGGAAATTAGTGTTTTTCCTCCCTTATTGTCACCGGGATAGGAGAGGAAGCTCCTGCCTCAGCCCCTGGTGCCTTGTTATTGTATATCTGTTTGTGTATTTCTGCGTTCCATGTCTGTCTGTTTTTTCCTTCCTTTACTGTATTTATCTTGTCCTCGGCCCCTGGAGGCTTTATAGACTGAAACTTGCTGGTTTCCTTAATGTGTATGATGAGAAAAAAATTTAAAGGTTCTAGAGGAATCTTAGATGAAATTTACAAGATTAGGATTTTGTCCCCACCCTGGGACCACTGAGGCACCTACATTCCCTCCAGACTTCTGGCAATGTGGGTGCTAAGGGCCTGTCATCTACACTGAAGAACAATGAGGGTAGATCTGCCCTCTCCCGCCCCCATGTCCCTCTGGCAGTCTCACCACTCGCTCCTTTTTTCTAAAGAATGGACTGACTCAAAGCTGCTTGCTGCTAGGAACAGGAAATTTATTGAGGAACTGTAAATCTGGATGGAATGAATTTAGATCTCAACAAGACTCCCTCCACTCGTTGGCCAGAAGGTCCTCAGAAATGCTTGCTTTTTTCCCTTCCTGTTAAAGGGAGAAAATGTAAAATTTTTCTCAAAAATAGCTTTGAAAGTGTGTGTGTGTTTCTTGTATCGAGTAATTGTACATATGGTGTGTTTACTTCCTGTATCCCAGGTTATTTTTCAAGGGGGAGGGGGCAGTTTCTGACTGGGAGGAGTTTTCCTTCTCCCATCTCACATAATTCAGTAAAATAAATCAAAATCAGATGTTCGTTCTTGAGTGGGAATCAGATGGATTTAGATTTTTTTCACCCTTTAAGCTGGTACATCTGGGTGAACTCAGACTTGTGTATCTTGGCATCTGGGCTTGTCTAGTAATAGAAGACAAACTGTTTGACTTGTTTTGGCTGCCTTTTTGGACCCGTTTCACTGGACCCGTCTTTTTTTTTTTTTTTTTTTAACATTGGAAGGGTTGGTCAGGAGGAAGAAAGCAAATATTAAAGACAGTGTTTACGCTCTGTGGTTTAAAGTCAGGTGAGAGATAATTATGGCTTTTGAAGCTAATGACCTGAGGCCCATCATTTGATGATTTAGGGATTAGCAGTTTGGAGGTGACATGTTTGAAAGAAAGAGGATTGCATGAGGAAGGAAAGACAGGGAAAGGAAGTTTGAGAAAAGGCTGCTCTAGAAAACCTTGGGAGGATAATAAATAAATAGCATCTTAAAGTAATTGGGTGGCTTGTGTCTCTCAGCAGGAGAGTGAAAATGAAAGCAGGCTGTAGCATCGTGGAAAAGCCAGAAGGAGGTGGAGGTGAGCAAAAATTGATCATCTCTGATGTGCCTGAAATGTCCCTCAGTGATTCCTGTTCTCTTCACTTGTGCTCTGTTCTCAAATGCCAGACCATGACTGAGGGTGGATACTGCTGGGACAGTTGTAAGCTTGTTTCCTGTAGATGTATATTTAACATGTCTGGTCACCACACCCACATCCCAAGCTTTAGAGTCTCTTCCCTGTTAGGGACACAGTTCCAACTTTGGGGGTAAAGAGTTTTCAGCTGTAATTTCCTAAAACATTGGTTAATCTTTCTTGTTTTTTTGCTTTGGAACTTTCATGCCCTCATAGAAAGTAGGTGTGTGATTTGGTAATGTACGAAAGGGTAAGAGATTAGGACACCTGGGTGCTGCCCAACTCTATCAGGTTTAATGATTGCTACAGGGATAGGTAACTTCTTTGCTTTCCTCTCCCCTGCTGTGGTTAGTCCAAGCTGACTAAAAGGGTGTTTATGGCATGTTTGCAAAGCACTTTAGAGTTTCTGACCAGTGGAATGTAGAGATGGGGGTGCTGGTATGCATGTACCTAGCTCCTGACTACCTTGATCTTACCCTTTTCACATTAAAGGCTATCAGTTTCCTGACTGGGCCTACAAAACAGAGTCATCCCCAGGCTCCCGGCAGATCCAGCTGTGGCACTTCATCCTGGAGCTGCTGCAGAAGGAAGAGTTCCGCCATGTCATCGCCTGGCAGCAGGGAGAGTATGGGGAGTTTGTCATCAAGGATCCAGATGAGGTGGCCCGCCTCTGGGGCCGCAGGAAATGCAAACCACAGATGAATTATGACAAGCTGAGCCGGGCCCTCAGGTAAGAGAAAGTATTCCCAAATCTGTGGTGTTAACAGATTGGAAGGAGACTGAGCAGTTTAGTGAATGTTAGATAAAAATGGGATCAGGTGATAAGAGACTACACTATCTTAGTGAATAATGTGTGCCTGTAAAGTGGGAGTAGAAGAGCTGTTGAATCTGAGTAGCATAGGCACAGGAGGAGAAAAGGCATATCTTTGGTTGTATGTAGGAGGGAATTCCAATGTGGCTGGCAGTGGATCCAGACAGCCGATTTTGCTCTATAGTGGGCGAGAGTGTATGGTGAAACATGGATTAGAGCTCATTTATAATCCAGAGGATTAGTTTAGACTTCCCTATTGGGAATCTATTAGAATTTCTCTTCTTTGGGCTCCCCTGGAAGAAACTAGGAAAGTGTGAAGCAAGCTCACAAGGGGAGGCTCACTGAATGGCACTGACCTATCTATTCAGAAACTATATCTGCGAGCTCAGTTGTCAGTCCATAGGTTGCTCCAACATGTCTAAAGATTGATGATTGCAAGTTTTCTCAGGTTGTCTTTTCCCCTCGTCAGTCTTTAAGTTTCACAACCCTTTATAAAGTCGTCAAGGTGCCAGAAGGCAGTTTATGACCTGTGCTACTGAATAGATAAAAGGCTAAAGGTTTCAGGTACAGTGAAGTTTTCCTGCCTTTCTTCATGCTTAGTGATCCTGAATGTAAAATTTGTACAGTAGCTTTGCTAGAGCCTCTCATAGCCCTTTGAGTCTTTGAAAGGGAAGGGGGCCACACTGGCTGCTGTTTTCCAGATCAGTGTATGCCATTGTTTGACCTGCCACCATAAAACAGTTCTACATTCCTTTGTCTCTGCCTGCAGACGAACCACATCAGGTCTCCCAAGAGATTAGTCTGTTCCTACCTAGGCAAGACAGAAAAGAGAAAGTAGGCAGTTGGCATATAGTGGAACAAGAAGGAAATGAACTATAGAATTGAAATTGTAGAGAGATGGAGAAGAAACGTGACAGGGGCTGGGGTAGGTGTTCAGAATCTTAAAGTGAGGTTGTTTTTGTAAAGCTCTAGCCAAAGACTAGAGCTTAGTTGAAAATTGAATGAGAAATGTAAGCTCTTAGATCTCCCGGCTCTAACCTGAGGGCCAGGCTGCGAAAGAATGGTAGTGATGTTTGTAAGTAATACTTAGAGCAAGAATTGTTGGCCTTAGTGGTTACCTAAGTATGTGAAGAGCTGTCAGTAGCTACAGGATAAATTGACATGTATTCCTTTTTTTTTTTTTTTTTTTTTTTGCAGATACTATTACAACAAGAGGATCCTGCATAAAACAAAAGGGAAAAGGTTTACTTACAAATTTAACTTCAACAAGCTGGTGATGCCCAACTACCCATTCATCAACATTCGGTCGAGTGGTAAGATGCAAACTCTCTTGGTGGGGAATGAATTTTGAGTTGAAAAAGGATTTTTAAAACCCAAATCTAAGACATGGCATGTTTAAGAAGATTTTACGAACACTAAAGTAATATGATCCCTTAGATTGCCTCAGTGTTCTTACTCACGTCTTCTCATTCATCTCAGAAAGAGTAATAGGCTATGCAGTATCAGGATAGATTTGTTTGGTTTATTTATTTGGTTCCTTTTTCTACATATTATTTGTAATCTCCTAGATATTTTCACACCCTCCTGTTTAGGAATGATATTTCATAGGTTTGTATTAATCTTTAAGTTCAGGACTCAGTTTTAACACCTTGCCCAATGGCCCTTTCATAGATGGGAACCTGTTTCTACAAACACTTCCGATTTTCTGTGAAACTACCAAGCTCTCCCTTATCAAGTGAATATCATCAAAACCACAGCATCCTTGATCAGAGAAGGGGAGGTTTACATGTTTGCACTGAGAAGCAGTGTCTTTGATCTGCACCAGCAAATCCTCAGAGAACAAGACTGTGGGGTTATTTGACCTTCTCTCCTTTTAAGTGCAGCAAGGCTTCCCCTCTTGGCTCTCAGTTTTATGCTTTTCTATCACAGCTCCTCATAGACATTTGAAGCTTCTCTCTTGAGGCAGAAGGCAGACTCTTAAAAGGTTTTGTTGCTATTATGTGTGGTCTTTTGTTTTGGGGGGGGGGGTTTAGATGCAAATCTTAACCCTACCCAAAAAAATAAAGTCCTTCTTCATCCTTGGGATATATGTTCCAAGATCCCCACTGGATTCTCAAACCATAGATAGTACCTTACCCCATATATAGTATGTTTTTTTCCTGTATATACGTACCTGTGATAAAGTTTAACTTGTAATTAGGCACAATGAGATTAACAAACTAGAAATAAAATAGAACAGTTATAGCAGTATACCATAATAAAAGTTATGTGAATGTGGTCTCTTTCTTTCTCAAAATATTTTACTGTGCTTACCTATTTTCAGACCTCTGAGGGTAACTAAAACAGTGGAAAGCGAAACTGACACCTCGGATAAGGGAAGACTACTGTAGTTTGTATTTAACTATTTTCTGACCAGTCCATCGGTACTCTCTTTGTGGCCTTGTATGTTAGTGCAAAGAGAGCTGATCATGATCCTGCACTAATACAACTTCTCAGAGAAAAGTTGGATGAAACCTGAAAAATTAGAGCGGGGGTGTGGCTGAGAGAATATAATGTTGAGATCCATTGCAGATATGTAATTACTGCACACAACAAGTTAGGGCAGTTTTAGCTTGACTCTGCTATCATTACAGTTCCATCTCTCTTTCTGTAACCACTCCCTCCTGTCCCTGGGGCATGCATTTAAAAAAAAAGTGGTATTGGAATGCATCTCTCTAATTACAACCTGTTTTCTTTCCTTGTGCCTGAGGGAGAGGCGTTAGGAAATCAAACCTGTTCTAGCCACTGGAATCTTGTTTCCTCTATTTCTCACCCTTGCTCTTTCCCTTTGTACATTTCTTTTAGGCATACTTTTTGGTTGCTCACATCCCCTAGACAGAACTCTAAAGAACTGGAGTCATTAGTTTATAGAGAACTTTTATCCAAATAGGCCAAATGTTGTTTAAGATTAACTTTATAATGACAAAGGAATGTAACATTTATTGAACATGTACTTAATGGAGGTACTTTTGCTTAGTTGTTTTGTGAATTATCTCATTCAACCCTTGTAGCCCATAAAATGTATGTCTTGATATCCACATTTTACAAATGATAAAATTAAGGATGAGGGCCAGGCATGGTGGTGGTATTACACCTGTAATCTACTCTGGGAGGCAGAGGCAGGAGGATCACTTGAGGTCAGGAGTTCGAGACCAACCTGAGTAAGAGTGAGATCCTGTCTCTACTGAAAATGGAGAAATTAGGCGTTGTGATGCGTGCCTGTAGCCCGAGGGGGATCATTTGAGCCCAGGAGTTTGAGATTGCTATAAGCTAGGCTAACACAATGGCACTGTAGCCTGGGCAACAGAGTGAGACTCTCTCTCAAAAAAAAAAAAAGAAAAAGAAAAAAAAATTAAGGATGAGGACAACAAAGTTAAAGACCGATCAGGGTGGATTGACTAGTTATCTGTTGAACAGTTTCTTAGGAGACAATTCCTGAGAGATTGAGCTATGGAAATCCAGCTCTTATTTAATAAATCATACATTTCTCTTCTAGATTGGGATTCATTCATTTGTTCAACAGATAATGTGTTAAGCTCTAAAGACCAAAAAAAAAAAAAAAAATTATGGGGAGTTCTTTCCCTCAAGGAACTTACAGGTTAGCAGGAGAGATAAGATATACTAGGTTTGATACAATGTGAAGTGTGATAAGTGCTCTGAGAAGTAGAGGTATGTGGATTTAGATCCTGGAGGCCAAAGAGATCATGTCTACAAGGGGTGGGGTGGTAGAGTTGGGCTATTCCGGTCTGTTTGTTTTTTAAAATAAGACAATACGTGGTTGATTGTAACATAACCACATAATAAAGAGGTTTATAGAGTAAAAAGGTAAATATTTTTTTCCCCTTTCCCCATAATCCTACTTACTATTAACAGTTTAGGGTACTTAACATTTAGATAGTATTGAAAGTACTTCTATATACAGTATTTCATTTTTATCATTAAAAACATCCTATAAAACACATTAAATATATTTTAATATTTCCTTGTATTTGCATAAGAAACACTGGAAAGATGAAGATAGCAGTAAAAATGGTTACCTATCAAGGGATGAGGGCAGGACAGATCAGATCAAGGATGGACTTCAGGCATCTCAGTCTATGCCTCCCTACTGCCACCCACCCCTACCCTGGTTTTTTACTTTTATTTTGGAAAACTTCAAACCTACAGAAAAATTGGGAGAAAAAAACTAGTGAACACTCATATATCCTTTATCTAGATTCACTAATGGTTAATATTGTTGCCACGTTTGCTTTATCTCTTTCTATTTATATGTACTTTTTAAATCTTTTGAGATTAAGTTGCAGACATGACATTTCACCCGTGTGTACTTCAGCTTGTATTTCCCAGGAACAAGGACATTCTCCTCCATAACCACAATAACATTATCACACCCAGGAAATTTAACATTAGTGTGACACTGTTATCTAATATATGGTCCATATTTGAATGATACATGTCTTTTTAAGTTTTGATTTTGAACCATGATTATTATCTAATAAAAAAATTGTTTTTTTTTTTAACAACCACATTCAATTTGCTATGTACCAGTACTATTCTAAGGGTTTTATAAATGTTAACTCTTTTACTCCTGATAACATTAGCATTGGTCCTATTTTTACCTGTTTCTACAGATAAGGAAACTGGGGCACAGAGAGGTAAGCTGTCCAGAGGCACACAACTAATGGGTGATAACGACCAGGGTTTGAACCTAGGCAAAGACCTTATTATTTCCATTTTGCCAGAAAGGGTCAGAGACTCCAGTTTGTTACTTGCACTAGGCTATAAGGTAGAATGTGCCAGAACTGACATTCAGACTCAGGTTTTCCACCCCTACTACTCAAATTTCATGGTAGCTTCATGGAGGTGATCATCTTCCAAAGCAATGGTATTCATACTTTTTTTTTTTTTTTTTTTGAGAGTCTCATTTGTTGCCTGGGCTAGAGTGAGTGCCATGGCGTCAGCCTAGCTCACAGGAACCTCAAACTCTTGAGCTTAAATGATCCTCCTGCCTCAGCCTCCCAAGTAGCTGGGACTACAGGCACGAGTCACCACACTCAGCTAATTTTTTGTTTCTATTTTTAGTTGCCTGGCTAATTTTTTTCCTATTTTTAGTAGAGATGGGGTCTCGCTCTGGTCAGGCTGGTCTCGAACTCCTGACCTCAAGCAATCCTCCCACCTCGGCCTCCCAGAGTGCTAGGATTGCAGACGTGAGCCACTACACCCAGCCTCACACTTTTCTTTTTTAACCACAAACTTTTCTTTTTAAACAAAAGCTTAGATTTGCTATCTTCACATATGAAAGTAAGGCTACTCCAGTTAATCAGAGGTATGGGGCCAGAATGCTACCTTCCCACCATTGCTCATAGTCTCACCTTCCTTTGCTCCAACTAAATGCATTTGGAAAATGCTACTATTAATAATGTCTCTTTCTTACTGATTTACAGTATACCTTAGCATGTGTAAAGACTGAAATATCCTCCAGTTTTTTTATTCATTTATTTATTTTAGTTGATTTAATCAAGCATTTCTGAATTGCTTGGGAAACGGGGCTTTCTCTTGCACTGCACATTAAACTTATTCCATCCTTCAGAATACATAGAAGTGGTTTTTTGCTTTTGAGTAGATGTGCTCTTAAGAAAAAGTCAAGATCCAGAAGAATAAAAGAGGGTGGAATTTTAGCCACTGTAATAAGCTAGTAGAAGAGATACTTTTGGCCTGGGATCCTCTTGACTCTACTCATTTGCAAGGTCATCCATCTGTTTTTCTTAATTGTAAGATTAAATCAGTGGCTTTGAAAGAAAAAAAAAAAGTCCTGCAGAGCAATTTTCTGTGGAACATCAGTTTGGGAAGTGCTGCTCTGGCACAATGTTACTCAGTCACATGTACCTAGAAAGCTACAATCTTGCACATACCAGTAGACTACAGAATCATATCTGAGGATGACTCTATTATACCAAGAATAGAAGGTGAAAGCTGATTGGGACCAATTTCTAACCACACTGTATCATGTGCACCTTTTTAATTTTCTCTTCTAGATCATCATACTTTCTTATTTTGGTTTTTCCTGTTCTTCTCTGTTTTTTCCTTCTCCCTTCTCATCTCTGCCTTAGAGCATAAAGAGCCCTCTTGACATCATCATCATACATGCCAGTGACACCTCCCAGGAAACTCACAGGGTCCCTGAGGCCTCAGATGAAATACCTTTCCCATGCCTTATTTATCAGAAGGACCTTCAGGGGAAGTTGAGAACTTGCAAGCCTGTAAAGTTGATGTGGTTAGCACAGAGAATGAAAATAAGAAAAGACCTTGCAAAACTGAAAATTGAGACAGGTGATATGTACGAAGTATTTAAAATTGCAGAGGAGAAGGCACTTGTACCATTCATTCAACAATATTTATTGAGCACTTACTAACTGTTAAGCTCTGAACTGCTGGGAATACCGTTGTGAATAATAGGAAGTCCCTGCCTTGTGGAGTTTATGTTTTGAATATAGATAAGCAAGTAAATGATATTTCAGACAGTAAGGAATATTGTCAAGTAAATAAAGTAAGAGACTAGAGAAAGTTGAGCAGTAGTTACTAGGAAAATGGGGAACTATGGGGTCCAGTTGGAATGTTTGTTTCCTGTTGCTACTAAATTTTTTTTTTTTTTTTTTTGAGACAGAATCTCACTCTCTTGCCCAAGCTAGAGTGCTGTGGCGTCAGCCTAGCTCAGCAACCACAAACTCCTGGGCTCAAGTGATCCTCCTGCCTCAGCTGCATAAGTGAAAGTAGTGACAATGAATGACCAGACCTCTAATGTAGTCTTTTGTCTTTTCCACCATCACAGGTGTGGTTCCTCAGAGTGCGCCACCAGTGCCAACAGCCTCTTCTCGGTTCCATTTCCCACCTCTGGACACCCATTCTCCAACCAGTGATATGCAGCCGGGGCGGTTCTCTGCTAGTTCGCTAACTACTAGCCAGGAGTCGAGTAATGGCACTGATAGGAAGGCGGAGCTTTCAGAGCTGGAGGATGGCTCAGCTGCTGACTGGCACCGGGGTGTGGATCACATATCCTCCCGGAACGCTGTCAGTGGTGGAGGGATTGGCCATCAGAAACGCAAGCCTGACATAATGCTTCCTCTGTTCACTAGGCCAGGGATGTACCCTGACCCCCACAGTCCCTTCGCTGTCTCTCCAATCCCTGGCCGCGGAGGTGTCCTTAATGTCCCCATTTCGCCAGCCCTCTCCCTGACGCCCACCATCTTCTCCTATAGCCCATCACCAGGCCTGAGCCCCTTCACCAGCAGCAGTTGCTTCTCCTTCAACCCTGAGGAAATGAAACACTACCTTCATTCTCAAGCCTGTTCTGTGTTCAACTACCATCTGAGTCCTAGGACTTTTCCCCGTTACCCAGGGCTCATGGTTCCACCACTTCAGTGCCAAATGCATCCTGAGGAGTCAGCTCAGTTTTCTATCAAGCTGCAGCCCCCACCGGTTGGGCGGAAGAACCGGGAGAGGGTCGAGAGCAACGAGGAGTCAGTACCTGTTGCCGCACCTACCGTGGCTCCTGTCCCCCCAAGAATTAAAGTGGAGCCTGCCTCCGAAAAGGATCCTGAGAGCCTCAGGCAGTCAGCACGAGAGAAGGAGGAGCACTCTCAAGAGGAGGGCACCGTGCCGAGCAGGACCATAGAAGAAGGAAAAGGCACTATCTTTGCCCGCCCCACTGCACCGCCCATCTGGCCCTCTGTGCCCGTTAGCAGCCCAAGTGAAGAACCCCTGGAGGTGACTGAAGACAGCGAGGACAGGCCTGGCAAAGAGCCCAGTGCACCTGAGAAGAAAGAAGATGCCCTGATGCCACCCAAGCTTCGGTTGAAGCGGCGCTGGAATGACGACCCTGAGGCCCGAGAGCTGAGCAAGAATGGCAAGTTCCTGTGGAATGGGTCAGGACCCCGGGGCTTGGCAACAGCAGCTGCTGATGCTTAGAACTGGAAGTGGATGTGGAGCTGTTTATACTATAATCAAATACATACATGTATTTATGTAGCAAGATTTCAGGGTGGGGGGAGGGAGTTAGACTGGGCTGATTATTCTAGGGGCATAGACTTGTATTTTTATGTTTTGGGGATGGGATGGGGTATCTTCTGTTGTAAATTAGGTGAGATATGAACACACTTTTTTTCCTAGAGAGTAGGACACAGGAAGGGTATTGAACTGCAAGGAGAAGGAGCCTCTCTTTCCTGTTGAGGCTTACACTTTCTGACAAGGAAACTCCTAAAGGGCCAAGATACTTTTTGGTCCCATGATAGTTCGGGTTCCAGACTTCTTTCTTTTCTATTGTATTTATATATGGAAAGCCATTAATGAATTTATTATGCTCCAAGAGACATACATAAAAGGGAAAAGGGCATGATTGGGCAGTTCAGCAGTGAGACACCATTGATAATAAGTATTTTGCCTGAAATGTTTCTTTATAATTATTTCAGGAGAGGAATAAGATAATCTCAGTCTTACTGGGGTGGGGGTGGGGGGTGTTCAGATGTTGCTCTTTATCTTTTTTCCTTTTTTCTTGTCGTTTGGCATTTTTTCTTCTCTTTAAAAAAAATGTTTTCAGGAAACATGAGTGTACTGCCAGTTACAGTGGGGCTGGGAAGGCACAGGAGCTGGCCGCCTCTCAGCTGCACGGCTGAGACAGGAAGCCCTGCTGTGAGTTTCTCGGACTTTTCACCTACTTCACGTATTAAGAAGCCATGAGGAGTTGTAAACTCTTGTTCAGGGAAGAAAGAAGAGGGCAGGAGGAAGGAACCCAATGCCTTTAAAAACAAAACAAAAAAATCTTCATTTTTCCTTTTTTCCATTGTGGGTTTGGGGAGCCAAACCAAAGCGTGACTGTGAGCAAGTTTACTGAGATGCATGACATTGTTGAAGATGTCTTTCCATTATGTCTGATTCTTTTATTTTCTTAAGTCAAGCCTTAACTATGAACATAAACATAATTTAAGATGATACGGGTCTGTCAACATAAACCTGTAAAAGGGCATGGACAACTTTTCAGATAATCCAGAAATGTTGAGACATGTTTAAATTTCTAGCTGACATTTAGTCATTCCCTCTTGATGTTGTTGGGATGGGTAGCAAAAACGCAGGATTGTGGGAGTTAAGGGCAGATGTTACCTGGAAATGCAGAAGGTAGCTGGGAGTACAAGTGGATGTTCGTTGAGACTGAAGGACGAGGTGGAAAAAAGACACATAAAGCAACCAGATGCCCAAAGCCTGGTATGAGTGAAAAAGAGTTGGTTTCTGTCTTGTGGTGTTGCCATTCTTGCTAATACCCATTTGCCTAGATTGTTCTGATTCTCATGTCATGTTAATTGACTATCCTAGATGACAGGCAGTGAGGAACTGTTTCTTCACGGGAAATTCCCTTTCAGCAACTTCAAAGGAACAGGAAAGTATTGATCTTGGACTAGGGGAAGAGAGAAAGAAACAGCAGCTCACTTCCTGTGTGTGTGCACGCAATGCGCCTATGCAGTGTATGTAAATACTTGACTGGCTCAGATCCGCAGGGCAGAGGGAGAGAAGAAATAACTCCGTGTCTGATGGGAGCAAGGGGTGGCACAGGGATGGTGTTTAGGAATTGGAGAACTTCCTGACTCCACTTTAGCTTAAGCGAACTCTATATACTGAGTACCATTTGAGGGTTGTCTTTTAATGGAGGGGGGTGTTTTTTTCTTTTTTAGACTAGAATGCTTACATGAGAAAGGGGCTCAGGAAAGGTTAGAGCAGGTGAGCGAGACAGTCGATAGCCTGGTATGACTTGAGTCCATTGTGTTATTTCTTGACAAGTGTCCTCCCCTATTAGATTCAAATTCCACGAGTGACTTGTCTTTCTCCAAGAAAGGGACTGGGAGAGTGGTCCCTAGCAATTCAGGCTTTGGTCAGGCTGCAAAGGGCTCCTCTTTCAGGCTGCCTTTGGTGGTTGTGTTTTTGTCAGTTTCTTTCTCTGCACCTCAACTTACCTCTGAATCAGAAAGCAAGCCCAGCAGGTAGGGGAGGGTTCTCTGCTTGGTGTTGCCTGATCTAACCAGGGAGGCTGGCTGGCCACCCACTGTCTGCTAGAGGTGAGGGCCAGCAAGTGTCGGTATGAACTCAGGAATAGAAACACGAGGCCTTTAAAATTAGAGAGGGAGAAAAATCCATGATGCATACCTGTAACCCCCCCAGAACCCAAGTGCCAGAATTAATTCCTAGATGCTGCTTCTGTTTGAAAAAGTCACTGCTTTTACACTTGAAAAAACACACGCTCGAAAAATGTTCATGAATAATGTTTTTTGGCTTTAAGAAATTGTTTGGTGTTTTACTGTTTCCTTTGATTGCCATTCCACCAGTAAATTGTTGGTTGATTTGCACTGCACACTGGGGTGGGGGAGGGGGTGGGGGGTCTTAAACAGCCGAACTTGGGCTTGCTCAGGAAGTGGACCAGGGAATGTGGAGGTCATTGATATTTCCTGGGGAAAAGGAGTGGGAGGTAGTTTTTCTCCCCCCAGCCCATTCCTGGCAGCACCTGTCACCAGTCTGGTAGAAAGCCAGCCCTTTCTCTTCTGTGACCATCTCATCACTGTCCAACAGCAGGTGGAAAAAAGGGGGACAAAAAGCAGACCTATTTTTCTGTCCCCCATTTTTTTCCAAATTTTGCTGTGCCAAATGTTTAAAACTTTGCAAATACAAGTCTACTGAAATTTCATTAATCAAGAACTGGTTCATGTAAACAGTTTTGCTTTTTTAGCTATAGAAAAAACAGTAGAGATCTCTTAAGGGCATCCAGCCTCGCTGAGCTCACCTTGTTTTCTGAAGAATGGGTAGGAGTGAAATACAAACAGTTCAAGTCTCTTCACTCTAATTTTCAAGCTGCACTGCATTAAACCCAACTCCCTAATACAGGGAATTTTTGCACCCTAGTCCTCCATGGGCCAAGAAACTTTCAGAAGCATTAAAAAATAGTTGATATCACTTCTCACCAAGTGGGTAGAGTCAGTTGGCTGTTTGTCCCTTGTTTTTTTATTTATTCCACAATTATGTTTGTGCTTTTCATTTTGTAAACAGTTATGGAACATGCATTTTTATTTTGTTTTAAAAGAAAACTTTGATTCAGTCTTTCAAGACCTGTTCCATTTGGGATTTCTTCTTAGGGGGAAAAAATGTTACCAGTTAATTTGTTTTGAAATATTTAGGCATTCTTTGAGTTATAAAATTGTAATGCAGGGATATTTGTGAATGAAACATTCACATGTGAAAGAACATTCACTAGTTATCCGCTTAAGCAGAATAAAGTGTGTATATGTACATAAAATGTAAGTAATCTTAACTCCATTGTGCAGTGCCTTTTAGATGTTCCGCTTTCTATAAAGTCTTCAGATTTTTGCATATATATTATATATATGATGTAATGTTATAGAAATATATGTATAATATACATATTTTTTTTCCAGGGGTATCTGATAGCTCTGTATTTTGTTATGGAAGTTGAAAGAAAAAAAGTATTTTACCTCAGAAATTAAAGTTAAATAAAAAAAAAATGCTTTTAAGTAATGTTTGCTGAGTGTTGGTTTTATTGTTCATCATATACTATGCCAGGGTGGTCTTGCCAGAGAATTCGCCAAGTCTGTGCTAGCTCACTTTTTATTCCTATTGCACAGGTAGCCATATAGTGAGGACGTAGGTCTCAACAGTTTGGAGATTGTCCATTTCCTTGAGTGAGTGACTGCTGCCAGATAAAGGAAACTGAAGCCAGAGACAAGCATTAGGTGGAAATTTCTTTCTCAAGATTGTCGTGAGGAGTACGTGTCAAAGCCAGACACAAGAGACCACACATTGCCTGATTCCGTTTATATGACATGTCTAGAACAGGCAAATCCATAGAGACCAAACATGATTCGTGGTTGCCAGGGAAAGTGGGGAGTGATCAGCAGAAACCAGGGCCTCCCCCACCGCCCTGCCCGAGTCCAGCTGAGCCAGTGCCTAGTATTTCCCAGTAGAGGACAAGAATCCAGAGGGGTGGGAGGGGTTCTTGGTGGGGTACTGAATAATATAACACAGCTAAAGAAAAATAGTGCCTGACAGTAATCTCATTTCCCACATGAGAGACAGGCAAAGTGACTGAAGTTCCCAACATGCCAAAGGTTAATTTGACCTCTACTAAAGGGTCCTGTGGGTAGTTGAGGAAGGGTGGAATTGATTGGTGAGGGGTGCAGCCGAAGAGGCACACAGGAATGGATCAGGAAGGGTCTTAAAAGACACCTAAAGAGTTTGCCTTGTACTCTAGCATTGCCACCCCCAATATTTCACAAAAGAGTTAGGGGTTGGCCAGTGAGGATCACTGAAGGCCACAGCCCTAAGAAACTACCGTATCAAATTAATCTCTGCTCAAGAAGACGCAGCTCAGGTAGGTGAGAAAAAGGAAAGGGGCAGGGGCTGACTGGTAACCCATGTCGCAAAGCTGGGAATGTGCTTGGATGAGACCCTCCTGCTGGGAAAGCCTCCGGCTTCTCTTCCCTCCTCATTGCTGAAAGCAAAAGGAGACTTGTTTTACAAACAAACTTGCACATAGTTTTGAGATCAGGATCCCAGGCATCTGATTCTGCCAGCTTAAGTTGACCTTTCAGTGCCTAGAATTGGATGGTGATTATTCGAATTCTGAGCAAAGAGAGGAGGGAGTGATGATGAGCATGGGGAAAAGAAGTGAGGAAAGAGAGAGGGCCTAGAGGGTGAGAACACTGGTGACAGTGAGAGGACAAGAGGAAAAGTTAAGCCTCAGAGCCCTTCATGGTGAGTTAGTAAGGAATAAAGCCTTCAATGGCTGCCCATCATTTCCCTGCTGCAGTTTGGAAGGCGCGTCATAATCTGGCCCCTGCTTCACCTTCCAGCCTCATCCTTCACCATTCACACGGGGGGCGGGGGGGGGAGACACACTCCCCCACCCTACTGAAAGCCTAAGCTGCAACCATAACAGCCATTGTGAATAGAGCAGTTACCACGTGCCAGGCATTTTTTTTTTTTTTTTGAGACGGAGTCTCACTCTGTTGCCCAGGCTAGAGTGCCGTGGCGTCAGCCTGGCTCACAGCAACGTCAAACTCCTGGGCTCAAGCAATCCTGCCTCAGCCTCCCGAGTAGCTGGGACTACGGGCATGCGCCACCATGCCCGGCTAATTTTTTCTATATATTTTTAGTTGGCCAATTAATTTCTTTCTATTTATAGTAGAGACGGGGTCTCGCTCTTGCTCAGGCTGGTTT
>CAUYRT010078311.1:0-12539 GCA_963574885.1 Lepilemur ruficaudatus
CTTTTAGTTGGCCAATTAATTTATTTCTATTTATAGTAGAGACGGGGTCTTGCTCTTGCTCAGGGTGGTTTCGAACTCCTGACCTTGAGCAATCCGCCCGCCTCGGCCTCCCAGAGAGCTAGGATTACAGGCGTGAGCCACCGCGCCCGGCCTTAAATTTATTTTTTATTTTTTTTAGCGACTGGGTCTTGCTCTTGCTGAGGCTGATCTTGAGCTCCTGACCTCCAATATTCTCCCACTTCGGCCTCCCAGAGTGGTATGAACCACCACGTCTGGCCTAGAATAGAACATTTCTATCATTCCAGTAAATTCAGTTGGGCAGCAATAATAGAGAGACTGATGGACTGAAAGCTTCTTTATTATTAATTTTTGTAATCAGTTCAGAAGTCTTGCCTCTTTTATCAAGGTGCATGATGAAATTTAAGATTAGTACAGCTGATAAATGTCGCCTGTATAATGAATTCCTCTCATGGGATATTTGTTAAAATATTGCTATTAAGATGTTCAAAATAAGATTCCTTGAAAAAGCAAGTAGAAATGGAAAGCTTAGGAGAGCTTTATTTTTTGAGGTGGTTGTTTTGTACCTAATTAAGCCAAAATGATGATTAAGATGGATGGCTTACAGGTAAACGTAGGACTTAAAAAACCAGCAGTATGAAGGCTTAGCCTTGTTTTGAAAGATGTGATTCTTAAAAACAGCCCTACTGAGGTATAATTGACAGAAAATAACTACACATATTTAAAGTGTATAATTACATGTATATTAGGCTGCTTGAAGTCACATTGCTCAGTGATGCCCGTTCAGTCTTTCCTTGTTTCGTTTTGGATACAGTAGTCCCTCCGTCTGCGATTTTGTGTTCGGGATTTCACTTACTGCCCGACAACTGTGGTCTGAAAATAGATGAGTATGGTACTATAAGATATTTTGAGAGAGACCATATTCACGTAACATGTATTATAGTATATTGTTATAATTGTTCTATTCTTAGTCATTGTTAATCTCTTACTGTGCCTAATTTAGAAATTGAATTTTATCATAGGAAAAAATAGTGTATATAGGGTTTGACACAGTTTAAGGGTATTGGAACATACCCCCATGGATAAGGGGAGATTATTCTATTTTTTGTTGCTGTATCTACAAATTTTCTGGTCTTCAGGGTCTAATCTGCCTTTATATATTTTTCCAGTATATTGTTCATCCTAGACATGTAGGTTTCATATCTAGAAGTTGATATGGATCTGTTTTATGTATTTCATATTCTGTTTAACATGTTCTGTCTTTCCTCTAACTTGAACATATGGAAATTTAGTTCTTTTAATGCTGTGTTTACTAATTCTATCATCTTTGTCATTTCTGGGTCAGTTTTGACTGCTTGATTTTTCTCTTCATTTCGGCTTGTCTTTTCCTGCTTCTTTGCTTATCTGGTAATTTTTGTTTGTATGCCAAGCATTACAAATTTTACTTTGTTGGATGCTGGATGTTTTTGTATCTCTATAAATATTCTTGAACTTCTAGGACTTGCTTAAGTTACTCAGAAATGGTTTGATCATTTTAGGTCTTGATTTTAAGCTTGAAAGCAGCATTTTTTAGGGCTTAGTATTTCTCACTACTGAGTACTCTACCTGATAGCCCATGAATTTTGAAGTTTTTCACTCTGGCTACGTGAATGCCACTCTTCCTGTCCTTGTTTGAGCCCTGTGGTTTGCTGCGTTTGATTCTTTCGGGTGGTTCTTTACACAAAAAAATCTCAGGTAGTTTCTTCACAGGTATGTGATGATCAGTACTATGCTGAATCCATGGGCCTTTTGCAGATCTCTGGAATTCTCTTTCTGTGCAGCTGTCTTTTCTGATGTTCTGCCTTACAAACTCTTCCTGCCTTGGCCCCCCTGGACTTCTGCTTTTGTCCTTCAACTCTGAGAGATTGATTCTTCCTGGGCTCCTCCTTCCCAGGGCTGCCACTTGGAGATTCTCTCCAGCCAATAAGCTAGGGCAGTTTTTTTTTTTGAGTCTTTTATTGCTTTATTGATAGTACTTGGCACATAGTAGGTGCTCAGTGCATATTTACTGAGTGAACATAGTAGATTGAACAAGTACTACTATTCCCATTATGCATATAAGGAAATGGAGGCTCAGAAAAGCTAAGCAACTTGTCCAAGGTTGCCCGGTGAGTAAGAGATATATAATAACTGAGATTAACACCCAGACCATCAGACTCCACAACCATTCCATTTCCTGACTTTTTACCATGTACCTCTTCTGAACACCCTTGGTCTAGTTAAAGAGTACCAATTGGTGGGTGCCCAAGGTATACCTGGTCAATTCACAACATCTTCCCATTTCTATGTAGTGACTTGTAATGCCAGCAACTCCTGTGGTCGTGAGCTTGAACAGTTATCAGTCTCATCCTTCTGTCCCCAGTGAGTGCCAGTCATAATCTTTAGAAAAGGCCGGTCAGCTACACATGAGAAAGACTGAGCATCTAGAAGTTGTGTTAGGACAAGAAGCCTAACTCAAAATGGCTTAAACAAAGCAGGAATGAGAAAAGTCTAGTAAGTATCTGAATTCAGGGTCCAGGGCTCAGATGGTGTCATTTCTCTCTCTCATTTTCCCCCTGCTTGACATTCCTTTTCTCAGTTCTGCGTCGCTTTGTGTTGGCTTCAGTCTCAGATTCCAGGTAGTCAGCTAGGGCAGTTGTAGGTCTACCTTTGACTTGCATCCGAGGGATCCTGATCAATATACTTTATTGTCTGATGTCAAGTGTCTTAAAAAATATTATTTCATGTGTTTACCCAGTTTTTAGTTGTTGGAGATGACAAGGTATGAGAGGAAAAAACAAGCTTTTTTTCCCCTCTACTTTCACACTCAGGATAGAATAATTCTGTGTCAGAAGTGTGTGGGTTTTCCCCACACCAAGCAATTCTCCAGTGGACAACAATGGGTATTTTATAATTCATTTCAATTCTGCCACTGTCTCCGTGGAGGTAGTGTCAGAGCCTACACGTTGAGGGGTGAGTCCCACCAGACTGCTCCTGCTTCAGATGTCCTGTCAAGAGTCTGGGCCACCTATTATTCTCACCTGCTGGCTGCAAAGTGGGGTTCCCGTGACCCCTTCCTTGGGTTCGATTAATTTGCTAGGATGGCTCACAGCACTCAGGGAAACACAGTTGGCCCTCTGTATCCACAGTTTCCATATCCACAGATTTAAGCAACCTCAGATTGAAAATATTTGGGAAAAAAACAGTAACAAATACAAATTTAAAAAATAAAAACAATGTAACGAGGATAGGCAGTCCCTGGGTTATGGACGACCTGACTTACGGCATTCTGTACTTAGAGGCTCCCATGGCTCCCCATAAGGATAATTTGTAATTAAATAATTAATAATTTGGGAATGTTAATAGTTTCTTCTGCGCATCGCATAAGCAGTGCATCGCATAAGCAGTTTGTTGGTGCAGCATCTTCATGGTAGCAGCTGGTCTCATTATTTATACCGTCGCTTATGCAAAGCATCACTTTCGTCTTAACTTTTCAATTCGATTTTGAGTCTGTGTTTACCCTTATGACCATGCCTCCAATTTGAAAGTGCACTGCAAGTCCAGGTGAGCCTGCAGCGAAGAGAAAGGTGATTACAATGGAAACGGAAGTAGAAATAATTAAGCCTTCGAAGGCCAGACGCCGTCATTCTTTGGGAAAACGTTAGGCTTCAGTCGCTCGACTATCCAAATGATTATAAAGGGTAAAGTGAAAATAACCGAATGTGTGAAAGGCAGTGCTCCAACGAAAACATCAATTGTTACTAAGCATCCCAATATTAATTATTGAAATAGAAAGGTTTTTATTGTTTTGGTTAGAAGATCAAAATAAGCAAAACACTCCTATTAACCTAGTGTTGATGCAACATTAGGTGAGTATTAACCTTTAATATTCTTTTTTGAAATTTCTCCTATCTAAAACCTTTTGGTATGAGTTTGTTTTTATGTTGTTGTTGTTGTTTGTTTGTTTGTTTTTTGAGACAGAGTCTCACTCTGTTGCCTGGGCTAAAGTGCCGTGGTGTCAACCTAGTTCTCAGCCTCCCAAGCAGCTGGGACTACAGGCATGTGCCACCATGCCTGGCTAATTTTTTCTATATATTCTTAGTTGGCCAATTTATTTATTTCTATTTTTAGTAGAGACGGGGTCTCGGTCTTTCTCAGGCTGGTTTCAAACTCCTGACCTTGAGTGATCCATCCGCCTCGGCCTCCCAAAGTGCTAGGATTACAGGTGTGAGCCACTGCGCCTGGCCTGTTTTTATGTTGTTTGTTTGAATAAAAAGAAAGCACAATAATTCCTGTAACTTATTAGTACAGAGATATTATTATTACAATATTACACCGTATTACTTTTACCACATATGAGCCATTATAGTGTTGTTATTACTGTTACTACCACCATATATGTGTGTAGTTTATCAGGGATCCGAGTTAACATACTTTTTTTTTTTTTTTTGAGACAGAGTCTCATTCTGTTGCCCAGGCTAGAGCACAGTGGCATCTGCCTAGCTTACAGCAACCTCAAACTTATGGGTCAAGCAGTCCTTCTGCCTCAGCCTCCTGAATAGCTGGGACTACAGGCATGCGCCACCATGCCCGGGTAAATTTTCTAGAATTTTTAGTTGTTTGGCTAATTTCTTTCTGTTTTTGGTAGAGATGGGGGTCTTGCTCTTGCTCAGGCTGGTCTTGAACTCCTGACCTTGAGCGATCCTCCCACCTTGGCCTCCCAGAGTGCTAGGATTACAGGCATGAGCCACCGACACCTGCCTGGCCCTGAATTACATACTAATCCAACCTAAAGATGTTCTAAGGAACTTGTCTGTAACCTAGGGACTACCTATATTTATGTAGCATTTGCATTGTATTAGGTATTATAAGTAATCTAGAGATGATTAAATAAAGAATATAGGAAGATGAGTGCTGGTTATATGCAAATAATACACTTTTATTTGAGGGACTTGAGCATCTTGCAGAATTTGGGATGTGGGTGGGGGTCGTTGGGGTGTGGGTGGGGTCCTGGAACCAATCCTGCAAATTCCTACCGACAACTAGTTATAAAGGATATCATAAAGGATACAGATGAGCAGCCAGATGAGGAGATGGGCAGGGCAGGGCATTGGGGGTGGAGTTTCCATGCCTTCTCTGGACCCCCACTCTCCTTGGAAGCTCAGTAAATCCCATTGTCCAAGAGGTTTTATAGAGCTCTGTCTCCAGCTGCTTCCCCCACCCCTTTCCTGGAGATGGTGGGTTGGGCTGAAACTTCCCACCTTCTAATCCTCTAATGACTTAGTCTTTCTGGTGACTGGCCCCATCCTGAGGCTTTCCAGGGGCCCCACCCTAAGTCACCTCACAAAAGTCACTCCTGTCACTCAGGAAATTGTGAGGGTTTCAGGAACTCTGTGACGGGAACCAGGGGCAAAAACCAAATACATATTTCATAATATATCACACAGGGTAAATCTGGTTCATGTCACTCCACCTTGGCTGGAAGCAGAAGTCTAGGTTTTTTAAAAATGAAAAATAGAGGAATTAATCGTATTCCTTCTTGTTAGAGAACATTAATAAGTTTATATGTTGTCTTTTTTTTTTTGAGACAGAGTCTCACTCTGTTGCTCTGGCTAGAGTACCGTGGTGTCAGCCTAGCTCACAGCAGCCTCAAACTGTTGGGCTCAAGTGATCCTCCTGCCTCAGCCTCCTGAGTAGCTGGGACTGCAGGTTTGCACCACCATGCCCAGCTAATTTTTATATATATGTGTATATATATATGTATACACATATATATTTTAGTTGTCCAGCTAATTTCTTTCTATTTTTTTTTTTTTTAGTAGAGACGGGGTCTCGCTCTTGCTCAGGCTGGTCTGAAACTCATGAGTTCAAACGATCTGCCCGCCTAGGCCTCCCAGAGTATTAGGATTACAGGCGTGAGCCACCATGCCCGGTCTGTATGTTGTCTTTTATCCCTAACCTATTTGGTTTCTTCTTAAACTTTTTAAACTTTTAAATTTGGGTTTAATGTTCATGGAAACATTCTGTAAATAGAATAATGCTTTAGATACCAAAATAGTAAACATTATGTTTTTATATTGCCACTGTTCATTTTAGGATCTGTTAAGTGCTCCGTTATTGTTCATTGAAATCTGATTATTATATTACTAGCCCAGAAATTTCCAAAGGAGGGTAGTTTTTTAACTTTTTTAAAATGAATTATTTAAGGGTTAACTACTTCTAATTAAGTACTTCTGAGAAAAGTGTAATTTAGGAAATACATTGGATTGTGTTGAACCTCCATCTTGCTGGAACATAGTAAAATGAGAGAAAGAGAGAGCATCCTTTTGAAGCACTTCAACTTTTATTATCTCCTACTCATTATCAGCTGCATTTTTTAAAAATATTTTTGAGTATCTGACACTTTTCATGTGCTAGATATTAACTCCTAAACTGAAGTAAGATTTTATGTATCAGCTGATGAGCTATCATTTTGAGTTGTTGCTTGGTTCTCTGCTTGCTTGGCAACAGGTCAGTTTCCATGGCATTGCCATTTTTGTACAGCATTGTTTGTGGAGCTGAGAAGTTGGGGGTGGGGCTGCAGGCCCCTAACCCTGCTAAAGCAGGGTGTAAACTAGAATAGCTGAGATTTTTATCTAGTTTTGTATATTAAATTTCTGGATAATAATTACTTTTTAAGAATGAGTTTTGTTGCTGTTTTAAAAAAGTTTGAAAACCACACTTTCTGCCCAAGTAGAAAAAACACTCGGTTTCTCCCACTACACTTTGACAACATACTTCTGACATCAGATGTGTAGGAATTTCTCACCACCAGCAAGCAAGCAATCTATTCTGCAGCTGACAACAGCTGGGTGTCCTCTAATTCAAGTCTGACACTATCTGTATACCTGGAGATAGCATCTGATCACGCAGGTTGAAGACCCAGTCCCACAAGATTGAGCCCAATTTGAAATGCTGATTGCAGGCCCCAGGTTATTTTGCCTGTGCTTCTGGCCAATTGGCGATAATTGGGGTTCTCATGGCCACCCTCTTTGTGTTCACTTAATTTGCTGGAGCAGCTCACACGACTCAGAAAAACACATTTACCTGTTTATTACAGGGGATATTTTAAAGGATACAGTTAAAAGGCCAGATGAAGAGATAACTAGGGCAAGGTTTGGAAGGGTCCCCAGCACTGAAGCTTCTGTCTTTGCAGAGCTGGGATGGGCCACCTTCCCAGCATATGAATGTGTTTCTGTTCAGCTTCCCATTTCTGCTCTTTGCAAGCTGTCTGAAACCCAACCTCCACTCTGTACTCTTAGGTTTGTTTTGAGAGGAATGATTGCTTCTGATAACTAGGTTCTTCCATTCTCTTACATTCTGAATTTTAATCCTCACAATTACTTTTTTTTTTTAAGAGATGGGGTGTTGCTCTGTTGCCCAGCCTGGAGTGCTATGACACTATGGTAGCTTACTGCAGCCTGAAACTCCCAGGCTCAAGCAGTCCTCCCGCCTCAGCCTCTTAAGTAGCTGGGACTACAGGCGCTTACCACCTCACCTGACTCTTTTAGGTTTTTATGAAATCTTCATTACAGAGACACATTTGATTAATCTTTGGCCATTGGTCATCAATTCAGCCTTCAGCTCCTCCTCCCTCACTGGTGGGAGCTGTGGCTGAAAGTCCCAACCCTCTAATCATGCCTTGGTGACCAGCCCTAATGCTGCTAAAAGACTGCCCAGCATTTGTCAACTCAGTAGTAGCATATAAAAAGATGCTTATTTTCTAGATTCCAAGGATTTTAGGAGTTGTATGGCCAGGAAATGGACCAAATGTGTATTTCACAATATCACACTGCCTTCTTAAGAACAAGTAACAATAGAAAAATGAAAGTGTTTATATCAGTAATTTGGAGTGTACGTTCTGTAAGCGGCACAGTTGACACAAGCTAACCATCATCATCACGCAATCTCAAAGCATGCAAGTTTTACATTAGGCACATTTGTTGGTTGGCCATTTAATTGTGAAGGAAGAAAATGAATTTAAGAACATTTATGAAATTGGAATTCTCTAGAAAATGAGATGAGATGTGAGTAGGTATTGTTATTTTTTTAGCTTTTCGAGGGCATAATTCCCCTTACGGTGTGTCTGTTGCCTTGCTTTCACACGTTGCACTTCTGCATATGTTTTTAGGAACTCGTTATAGAAGAAAGTGATGGACTTACATTTGGTAGGTAAGAGCACAGTAATTGCCCAGCTGTGGTGGTACACACCTACAGTCCCAGCTTCTCAGGAGGTTGAGGTGGGAGGATTACTTGAGCCCAGGATTTTGAGGCTACAGTGAGCTATGACCTTGCCTGTGAGTTAGCACTGCACTCCAGCCTGGGCAACGTAGTGATCGACGCCTGACCTTAAAAAAAAAAAAACTGCAAAATAATTTTTCTGTTACAGGATATTACACTCATAGTTTTGCCAAACCTTGTTTACTTTTTTAGCTTATGAAAAATTTGAACAGGTAGAAAAATAGAATATTGATGAATCCTGTATGCTGAAAACTCAATTTTAAAAATTATTTCTAATTAAGATTTTATAAACATATAAGGCTGTGTATAACTATGTATAATTATACACTGTGCATAATTTATATAATTGTGTAAGATTTTTGCCATATTTACTTCATGAAAAAAATTTTAGGCTAAAGTTTAGTAAATTTGCTTTTAAACGCCATTTATACACTAGGAGACTTTGTATATTTTACATCATTTATTGGGTACCTACTGTTTTCCATGGGTATAAAATACCTCATCTGGTATGATAAATGCCATGTGATAAGAGACGCTGGGACATAAGCTTGGGGCAGGGTGGGGTGATGGGATGAGGTGCCTGAAACTGGAAGGGAAGGCTTCCCAGAGGTAACTCTTAAGATAGATATTGAAGGGCAAGTGAAGGAAAGACACTCAAGGCCGAGGGAGCCACTTATTTATTTATTTATTTTTTGAGACGGAGTCTTACTTCTGTTGCCCAGGCCAGGGTGAGTGCTGTGGCTCATTTTTTCTATATATATCTTAAGTTGGCCAATTAATTTATTTCTATTTATAGTAGAGATGGGGTCTCACTCTTGCTCATGCTGGTTTTGAACTCCTGACCTTGAGTGATCCTTCCGCCTCGGCCTCCCAGAGTGCTAGGATTACAGGCGTGAGCCACCGCACCCGGCCAAGGGAGCCACATATTTAGATAGAGTCCTATGGGTAGAGGGGGCTTGACTTATTTGAGCAGTCCAGAGTAGTTTGATATGATTGAAGTTTGGGGAGGTAATTGGTGAAGTGATGGAAGGTAAGACTATAGAACAGGTAGGCATGACCTTGTGTGCCTGCCTAAGGAATTTATTAAGTAAGAGCTTTATTCAGATATGATTCACATACCATAAAATTCACCTTTCCCCCCTTACCAAGTTGTGAATTGAAAAATTCACATTTATTAATGTCTGCAGTTTGATGGTTTTTAGTATATTCACAGTCGTGCAGCCATCACCACTTCCTTTTAGAACATTTCATCACCACAAAAGAAATCCTGTACCCATTAGCAGTAATTCCCCATTGTAATTTATTTTAAATGTTGTCTAAGTGATTTAACAACCAGTCTTTACTCACGTCTCTTTTTGATACTCACAGAAACATCACACTCTTGTTTATTGTTTGTGTTAAGAAAACAGTAATGTAATATTTTTGTGAAGTAAGGTGATCCTGCATTTTAAAACTGCACTATTCCTGCCGGGCACGGTGGCTCATGCCTGTAATCCTAGCACTCTGGGAGGCCAAGGTGGGAGGATCGTTTGAGCTCAGGAGTTTGAGACTAGCCTGAGCAAGAGCGAGACCCCGTCTCTACTAAAAAAAATAGAAAGAAATTAGCTGGACAACTAAAATAAATAAATAAATAAATAAATAAATATAAATAAATTAGCCAGGCATGGTGGCGCATGCCTGTAGTCCCCGCTACTCCAGAGGCTGAGGCAGGAGGATCGTTTGAGCTCAGGAGTTTGAGGTTGCTGTGAGCTGGGCTGACGCCACGGCACTCTAGCCTGGGCAACATAGTGAGATTCTGTCTCAAAAAAAAAAAAAAAACAACAAAAAACTCTACACTATTCCACTTTTGAGAATCATTGCTCTTTAGTGCCCTGGAAGATTTTAAGCCAGAGGTGATGTCAGTGTAATTGCAGTTTGGAAAGATAATTGCTTGTCATGTTTAGGAAAGCATATAAGAATGGATTTGCTAAAGGTAGAGAAGACCACTCATTCATTCAGAAACTTTAAAATGAGCATCTACTATGGGTCAGGCATTGTTCTAGGCACCTCTGTATAGAGCAGTGAACAAAATAACCCTCGTTGAATTAAGCTCTGGTGAGGGGATGCTATTAGGGTAGTTTAGGATAGAAATGAGCATGAATTGAGCCAGGTGTGCAGTGGCATGCACCGGTAGTCCCAGCTACTCAGGAGACTGAGGCAGGAGGATCGCTTGAGCCCAAGAGTTCAAGGCTGTTGTGTACCACTATCAACTGTGGCTAACTGTACTCCAGCTTGGGCAGCATAGCGACATGTTGGGCAGCATAGCGACATGTTGGGCAGCATAGCAAGATTTTCTCTGAGAAAGGGAAAAATGAGGATAAATTTGAAAGTTCTCTCCATCTATTAGAATAGACAGATTTCTTTTTCCTTTTCTTTTCTTTCTTTGTTTTTTTTTTTTAAGACAGAGTCTCACTCTCTTTCCTGGGCAAGAGTGCCATGGCGTCAGCCTAGCTCACAGCAACCTCAAACTCTTGGGCTCAAGCAATCCTCCTGCCTCAGCCTCCCAGTAGCTGGGACTACAGGCATGCACCACCATGCCCGGCTAATTTTTTCTATATATTTTCAGTTGGCCAATTAATTTCTTTCTATTTCTAGTAGAGACGGGGTCTCGCTCTTGCTCAGGCTGGTCTCGAACTCCTGACCTTGAGTAATCCTCCCGCCTCGGCCTCCCAGAGTGCCAGGATTACAGGCGTGAGCCACCGCGCCTGGCCAGAATAGACAGATTTTAATGAGAAATTGAATGTGGGGTACAAGAAGGCCACAGTAACTCCTGCTTTCTGGCTTAGGTGACTTGGTAATTGATGGGACCCGTGTTAGTCAGTTGATATTGTTATAAAGTAATACCTGAGGCTCGGTAATTTGAAAGAAAACAGATTTATTTGGCTTATGGTTTTGCAGCCTGTGCAAGAAGCAGGACACCAGCATCTGCTCCTGGTGAGAGACTCACACTGCTTCCACTGGTGGCAGCAGGTGAAGGAGAGCCGATGTGAGAGAGGTAGGGGGAGAAGGAGGAGGAGGTACCAGGTTCTTTTCAACAGCCAGTTAGAGTGAAGATTCAGTCACTCCTGAGAATGGCATGGGGCAATTACTGAGGGATCTGCCCCTATGATCCAGATAGGTCATGTTAGGCCCCACCTCCGTCATTGGGGATCAAATTTCAATGTGTGACTTGGTGGGGCCAAATAAACCATATCCAAACCATAGCAGTGCCACTTACTATAATGGGGCATATAGAAGTTTTGAGATTAAATGAGATAACCGCTCACAATAATTCAGACAGCACTGAATTGTGACAGAGTTGCGCTCTGTTGCCTGGGTAGAGTGCAGTGGCATCATCATAGCTCACAGCAACCTCAAACTCCTGGGCTCAAGTGATCCTCCTGCCTCAGCCTCCCGAGTAGCTGGGACTATGGTGTGTGACACCATGCCCTACTAATTTTTGTAATTTTTTTGCTAGAGACGGGGTCTTTGCCATGTGGTTCAGGTTTGATTCTAGTATTTATTATTATTATTCTGCCCTCTCCCTAGTTTTGTAATTGTATATTTTTTAAAAATTACTATTTTTAGTGGATATCCTAGAGTGTAAGTTTACATCTTTCATTTATCTAATGTTAACTTGGTGCTTTAACCTTCCTGCAGTACAAGAAGGAACCTTAGAATGCTTAGCTGCACTTAAACTCAAACTCTTGTGACCCCAGTGTGCCATTGTGGTTGTATATTTTAATTCCTGTAAGAAACTGTTATAGTACACAATTACTTAATTGGGATTTACCAAGATATTTGCTCATTTTGTTCCCTCTCATTCTTTTGTGCACCTCTTAAGTTTCTGTCTGGGTTCATTTTTCTTCTGCCTGAAGAAGACCCTTTGTTGATATCTCTTGTAGTGTGGGCCTGCTGGTGATGAAGCTGTCTGAACATGCTTTTATTTCAGCTTCATTCTTGAAGGTTATTATTATGAGGCATAGAGTTCTAGGTTGGATGTACTTTCTTTAAGCACTTTAGAGGTTTTTGGTTTTTTTTTGAGACAGAGTCTCACTTTGTTGCCCGGGCTAGAGTGCTGTGGTGTTAGCCTAGCTCACAGCAACCTCAAACTCCTGGGCTGAAGCGATCCTTCTGCCTCAGCCTCCCAAGTAGCTGGGACTACAGGCATGTGCCACCATGCCCGGCTAATTTTTTCTATATAT
>CAUYRT010078312.1:0-81077 GCA_963574885.1 Lepilemur ruficaudatus
AATTAAGCAGTATATAAAAAGAATGACACACCTTGACCAAGTGGGGTTTATTTCAGGGATACAAAGCTGGTTCAATACTCGAAAGCCAATCAGTATAATGTATCAAATCAACAGGGTAAAGAAGATAAATCACATGATCATTCAATTGATGCAGGAAAAAGCATTTGGCAAAATTAAATACGTATTCATGATAAAAATTCTTCCACGGACCTTATCTGTGGGACCAGAATGTGGAGGAGACATACAGCTAGACCATTCAAGGACCTCCCAGTTTCATCGGACATCAAGGCAGCACATCAAACTGGGTCTTAATTTCAGGCATTACCTCACATTGTCTATGTAGAGAGTCCCGAGGAATCTACAAAAAGACTCCTGGAACTAATAGGTGAGTTCGTAAAGGCTGCAGTATACAAGATCAATACATAAAAATCAGTTGTATTTCTGTGTATTAGCAGCTAACAGATGGGTAACAAAATGGAAAACCCAACACCATTTACGGTGACTCCAAAAAAGAAAAAATGAAATACTTAGGTTCAAATCTAACAAGGCAAGTTCAGAATTTTACAAAACACTTATGAAAGAAATAAAAAAAACATTTAAACAGTGAAGAGACAGACCATACTCATGGGTTGGGAGGACTCAATATAGTAAAAATGTTTATCCTCCCCCAAAGTGATCTACAGGTTTAACACAATTCTTATCAAAATTCCAGCAAGAGTTTCTTCGTATATATAGACAAGCTTACTAAAAAATTTGTATGAAAATGCAAAGGAATTAGAATAGTTGAAATAATTTTGGTAAAGAAGAATAAAGTAAGAGGAATCACTCTACCTGATTTTAAGGCTTACTGTGTAGCTGCAGTAATCCAGACAGCGTGGTACTGGAGGACAGATAGACACATGGATCAATGGAGCACAACAGGTGGTAAAGAAATGAACCCACACAAACACTCTCTACTAACTTGTCATAAAGGAGCAAAAGTAACCTAAAGGAGGAAGAATAATCTTTTCAACAAATGATGATGATTGGACATCCATAAGGCAAAAATGAGTCTTAACCTTAATCTCACACCTTATACAAAAATTAATTCAAAATGGATCATGAATTTACATTTAAAATATAAAACTATAAAACTTTAGAAGAAAACATTGGAGAAAATCTTCAGGACCAAGGACTAGGCAAAGAGTTCTTAGCCATGACACCAAAAACTGTGATCAATAAATGAAAGAAAAAAAAAAACTGATCAACTGAACTTCACCCAAATTTAAAACTTTTCCTCTGCAAAAGACCCTAATAAGAGGATGAAAAATCAAGCCAGAGACCAGGAGAAAATGGCTACAAACCACGTATCCCATAAAGAAAACCCTAGCACACCGAAGAAGCTAGAACTCCTTTGTACACACTCACAAAGAGAAAACAGGGAGGAACCCACGAGCTCTAAAAGCTGTGCACAGACGAGGACTCCGCTGGCGCTTCTACGGCCAGCTCTAGTCTCACACTAGTTTCCACTAAGGTCGCCCTCTTCCTTGACCTCAACAGGGAGTGTCGGTCAATGGATTCGCTAACTGAGTCTCGGAATTATGTGCTAATCCCAGTCTTACAAGACAGAGCCCTGAGCTCCGGGAGTACCTCCACGTGACAGTTTTAAAAAGACGCCCATGTCTTGTGTGCCATGTGGCTTTTGAAGGACAAGCTTCCTTTGGTTATTACTAGAGTGGAAAAAAACTGTTAACATCTATCTAGGACACCACTCCAGCCCCGGCCAGGGAAGCATCTCGGGAGCCAAGGCTTACTCAGTACATTCTGTGTCCCGGGATGGGCATCAAAGTGGATCAGCAGACGACACAGAACAAACCCGGCGGTGAGGCCAACAAGGACACGGACACCACCTTGGCCTGTTACACTGACGGGTAACACTCACCGACGCTCTGCTAAGGAAGGACTGAGGGCAGCATCAGTGCGTCCCCTGTGTCACTCCGTGTGTGTGCGTATTTGCATGTGTGCCTCTCTGTTGGTTTTATCAATTAACTACATAACAAACTGGCTCATTCATTCCATGGTGTAGGTTGGGTTTTTCTCCCTCTCCCCAAAAACTTCTCAGTTATCTTTCAAAGTGGCTGCTTGCTCAGTGTGCTGGTTAGGAGCCACCCGACCTCAGCAGTCATCTGCCAGGTGCATAGTGGACAGCACCTGGGTAAACAGCCTCCCTGCAAACAGGGCCTGAGCAGAGTCCTCCAGAGCAGGGCCGCCTGCCACACCATGCGTTCCTCCCCCCTCCGTGAACCAAAATGCTTTCCTGGCTCTGACAACGGAAGCTGCTAATGCATCCCAGAAAGCGTTTGCAGATTGTGCAGCACAAGCGCCCCTGGAGCTGTGAGCCACGCTGCCTGCCACGTGCTGGACCTCCCAGGGATGGGAGGGAGAGCGCCACCATCAGCTCAAAGCCACCGGGATACCAGGGTCTGGGAGGGTCTGCTTCCATCAGAGGGTCATGCGAGAAGGGGCATCAGTTGCCACTGTCCCACTGCTCCTCATAAAGGAGACTCTGCGTTCTAAGTATGAAGTGTTTGCCGGGAAAGGAATTTGGTTTGAGCAGCTGAAGGGCATTGCTTCATCTGCCCATCCCACCCCTCTCCCCTTCTCTTCTCACTCAACATGAGCAAAGGATGACCACAAACTATTGCCAACAAGTGGGCAACCCTTCCTCCAAAAGGACAGTCCGGCCCTGACACTCAGGCCGGCTTCTTTCCACCCCCAGCTTCCATCTTCACCCCAGCAAATGGGTGAGTCATCCCTTAGCTTCCTAGGGCAGAGGGTCTTCACAGGCCCTGCCTCCACCCAGCAGAAGATGCCAACGGAGCTTCTTCCTTTCCAAACTCCCCTGGAGTCCCATCTTCCAGAGCCCCCCGAGCACCAGCAAGTTTTGCTTATCATTTGGTCCCCTGCTTCACTGACACCTTATTTTTAGATTCTAACATATACAGGTCCGTCTTTTCACAAATTACACACTCACAGTGTATCCATTTTATAATATAGCTTAAAATGTGCCCCTAAAGGAGCCGCCAACCCTCAGAATTCCCTGCTCTGATTACCAGGGCGGTCACTTCTGTTTGGACTGAAGGGTGACAGAAGTTCAAAATGTCCAAACTTCTATCCAGCTAACTTTTTTTAGTGAAAATCAAACGCGGGTGAGTATATGGTGAGTGAGACCCTCTCCCAGGCTACTACTCGTGGTGCCACTTGGTAATAAAGAAACATATTTGTGAACAAAGATGTTGAATATCCCATTGTTGATAATGTTGGAGAAACAAACAAAAAGCAAGATCAGCAGATGGGGAAGTAGAATTAGATCTTATCCAACAGCCAGGCCCATTATCCCTCTAAGGAGAAAACTATCTATGTTTACGAAAACAGCCAGGCAAGCATTTGGGAGAAGATGAGCTCCTGAGGATGCAGGTCAGTGAGAGACTAGGAAACAAAATAGGAATTAGCACGGAACTGAGCAGAGAAAAGAGGAGAGAGAGCATGTAGGGGTAGTAGAACAATATTCCCAATTCGGAGAATACAATTTATTGTCAAATATGCGTGAAAATTTACAAAAATGTCAAATTGTCAAATATCCTTGGGACACACATGAAATTGAGCGCTTGAATACATTTCAAAAATTAAAACTAAATAAAAGCCACATTCTCTGAAGAGAGAATAAATCAGAAATTAATAGCAAAATAACTTAAAAAATTGTTTGAGAAATTGCAAAACATTTCTCTTTGCTCTGTCCTACCAAATGTTTAACTTTTCATGAAATAGAAGGCTTCTAGGAGTAAAAATACATTTTTTTGTATTGATCAAAATTAATTAAAGCAGCAGGAGAAATCCTGAATAAATCAACAATTATACAAAAAGTAAAGAAGTTGTCAAAGAAATTCTCTCCTAGAAAGGTTCTGTGCCCTCTTTACTTTACTGGCAAGTTCTTTCAAACTTTCAAAGGACAGGTTACTTCAGTGCTATTTAAACTGACCCAGAAAAAGGAAAAATTATGGAAAGTGCCCTCATTCATTGTATGAGGTTAGCAAAAATCTTGATATAAAACCCTCAAAAATATAGTACAAACTAACATCTCTTATGAATACAGATGTAGTAATTTTCAATAAAGTATCGGCAAACCAAATCCAGCTGAATATTAAAAAGACGATACATCATGGCCAAGTACAGTTAATGCCAAGAACACAAGGATGATTTAATATCAGGAAACCTATTACTACGATTCCTCAGGTTACTAGGTCAGAGGAGTAAAAGAAAACGAACTTCTAGATGGCCTTGAAGAGCCCTGATAAGCACGCATGCTGCGGACCACAGTTTTCTCGGTACCCCATTAGCAGCAGTCGGTTCTGCCGGGGAGGACACGGCACAGGAGAGCAGAGTCACACCAGGCAGCGGGTCTCACTCCCAGGTATCAGCCCAGCACACACACGAGCAGGCAGAGAAGGGGGGGCCCTATTACCAGAGCAGTGTTTTCCACACTGCGAATACATCCCATTAGTGCGTCATGAAATTGATCAGTCGGATTTTAATCATCTATTTTTTGGTGGAATCAACTGGAATTGAATGAGATAAAATGGGATGAAAAAGAAAAGCAAATAGAAAGGATAAATATTATTTCCTGAACTTTTGTATAATATGAAAAACATAATATATATGGTCATGATGTGAAATGTATTTCTTCCCATGAATTACAATCAGAAAGTTCAAATAACACCACCGGCCTCAGGGGTCGAGAGGAATCATTTCTGTATTTCTACTGCCACGGACTCGGGTTTAGAGTTAGGGTTTGAGTGAGATAGTAAAGAACATCTATCTCGGGAAGCAAAGCTGGGGCCAACCATGAAGCGAGACTTGGCTATAATTCCTCGTTTGTGTCAACTCTTCCCAAATTCAGTAATCCAGTTTACGAGGGTCATGAGAGCGGGGGGGTTGAAGCGTGCTCTCTGGAACTCTACTGCCTCAATGAAAAGCCTGGCTTTGCCACAACGGTATATAAGATTATTTTTCAAAAGTATTCACTCCCAACCCCCACGCTTCCCTGCTCAATAGTTCTGGGCGTGGCCACATAACTTGCTCTATGCCCATAGTAGCGAGGGTGCTTCCTACTTCCTGTTCCAGCTATGGGAGTTGCTTTGGCTGGCGGGATGTGAGCAGAAATGCCATAAGCAGAAGCGTGAAAGACCCGTGCACATTTGTACTTCATGCATCTCTGTCATCACCAGGAGAGGAACGTGCTCTGGTAGCTTCCTGGTCCAAGGAGGATGAGAGACCCACGGAGCAGAGCCCCCACTAAAAAGAGAGTGCCTATCAGAACAGAACCCCACAAGGCCAATGCACACACAATTTTAAAAATAGGAAGAAACATAAGCAAAATGTAGTCAAAAAACAAGTATTACTAGACAAATTAATCAAGAAAACAGTCCCAAATAAATTATGGACAACTTACCGTATCTTTTAAAAAGCTCAGGTAGAAACATAAGTTTAAAGGAAACATTTCAAGATGACAGAAGCCGTGAGATTAGGAAAAGAATGAAAACAATGAAAAACGAAAACACATATTTGAAGCCCACATTAAAAAAAAAAAACTTTCCTGAAACACACACTTATAAAGATAAAAAATTATTTACATAAAAATTATTTACATCATGTCCTGATGAAATACGAGACTTCAGGATAAAGAAGAAATCACATAGGTGTCGTGGCAGACAAAGTGAGGCAAACACAAGGGAAAAAATCAGATTGACCACGGGCTTCTCTTCAGTAATCTCAGTGTCCAAAAAATAACAAGAAAAACAAGTCAGAAAATTTTTCTTTCATTATATTTTTGAATATTTTCCTGTTTTTTCTTTCATACATATTAACTGTGCGTGTGTTGGGTCTCCCTTGTTATTGTTTTTCTATAACCATTTGTGTATTCTTTTGCATTTCACCCTGTAAAATACCTATTGTGTCTAGCATGTCCCAGCTGCTTATTCCACTGTGTTCATTTCTGCCGTTCTGAGCAGGGTCCCCCGTTTGCCAAAAGACAGCATGGAGAGGACGGGGTCGCAAGACAGAATGACTAGAGAGGTCCAGGATCTCAATTCTGCTGTGGTGCCTGGCTCATCCTACCACCAATTAATTTTCTTTTCTCTAGAGTGACATCTTCCCTTCATTTTCAGCTCTCAAAAGTCAGTGAGGACCTCCAGGGAGCTCTTCGTTAGGGGCAGAGCTGCTCTGCCACCCCACCCACCTCTCGTCCCATTTCACCTCCAGCTGTCTCCCCCCGTGGGAGGCTCTGTCGTACACCTAGACCGTAAAATTCTGTGTCAACAAAGTTCCCCTTCAACTCTTCATCCCTTGCCATTTTTGGTGCCAAACTGGGCCTCTTTGGGGACAACACCCAATTCTTCCAAGTCCCACGCAGGGCCCCCAACTTCACTGTTCTTACCAAAGGTGTCTTAGACGGCACAGTGATGACCGTCATCCTTACAGAAATCTCTGTCCTGCTTGCAATCCAGGGAGACACACATCAGCCTTCAGGATCCTCCCTTTCTCAGACCCCGACGTCACAGTACCCAAAAAGACTCCTTCATGGTTTGTGTCCGGGAGCTGGTGCCATTTCCTTGTTTTGTTGGAGATAAACTTTGCTCTTTCAATTGCTGCTTGTTTGTTGAATGCAGTTTTGAGAGGAGGAACTTTTGTTTCTGCTCTATGATGCTCCGGGCCATTTAAAACAACAGAATTTTTTGTTCTTAGACTACGAAGAAATAATTTGAAGACCTGGACTAGCATCAGTTGGTTAAACAAAAATGTACAGAATAAAATCCACAAGTCAGGTCAGGAAAAAAAAGAGACCCAGACTAACCAAAACTATAATAATGATGGGAGTTCTTGCCTCAGTAGATACTAACACATTACAAAGTCCAGCAACTTTAAAAGTGTGAATTAGCACAGGAAAAGACGGACAGATTAATTGACTAAGTATATTCTAACATAAGGATTTAAATATTTAAAAGGAAATATAAGACAAGGAGATAACACAGATGTCCATATATTTCCTCCCAATATGAGGTTACTTCTAAACATGACCAAGGTAGAGAATTCAAAAACGGAGAGACTCCTAGACTACTCAAAAATGCTGAATGTCAGTATATCAAAAATATAAATAAAAATAAAATGTAAATGACAAAATGGGAAAATTATTTCCAACATATAAAAGACAAAAGGTTAATACTCTTTGTCTATAAAGAGCGCTTAAAAGTGAGTAAGAAATTCTCAAAAGAAAAACAGACGACAAATAAAGATGAAAATCTGATAAAATTCCATTTAGAATGTCTTAAGGAGACACAAAAGCAGTATTACAAATGGCCCGCAAGTATTTTTGAGAATCTCTCACTAACAAAATCTCTTTAACCTTACTGCCAACTATTGCAAGGTAAGGGTACACGTTCATGGAAACTTTCAGGATGGCAATTTGTAGTATAAATCAAAGATCTTAAAATTTCATATACTTTTTGACCCAAAAATCATGTCTCAAAAATACATTTTTCTAGAAATGTCTTTAAAGCCAATAATCACAAATCTGAGCAAAGATTGATCTGCAAGTCTATTATAGCAGCATTATTTGCAACTGCAAAAAAAAACTGCAACCAGCCTAAGTATTCAGCGGTGAAGAACTGGTTAACAAAGCCTAACACAGCCAAGTGATGTAATACTACGAATACGGTAAGTATGATTAAAGGAAAATATTTAATGACATGTAAAAATATTCCTCGCAATGTTAAATTTTTAAAGATAGTTATCAACATAGAGTATGTTAACTTTTGAAAAGATACATATATGTTAATTTCTAAGAATACTGGAAATATATATAACAATATCCTAATGTTTAGTAGAATTAAAGGTGATATTTATTTTCATCTTTGTCCTTCCCTGTGTTCCCCACATGTTTATAATGAATATGTTTTATGTTTTTAAATCAAGAAAAAGAACACATGAAAGTAATTTCAAAAGACATTGTCAAGAGAATTTAAAAAGCCCCTTAACGCTGTAAATAATTCTTTGTTAGTAGAATTATTCTTCCTTGCTTTCAAATTATTTTCAAAATAAAATGCTGTTGTATTTATAAATGAAGGCCTGGAGAATGAAAGCCTTTCCGAGCATCTGACCACAATAATTTACAGCATACGTTGGCTGGAGCTGCTCAGTGCCGACCAATTCCAGAAAGTAACTGCGTGAAATACTTGGAGAGGAAACTGCTTTACGCTTCCATGCTATTTATGGAAATTAGCATCTCTGTAAAAATAAACTGAAAGCAATCACAATCATAAACCTTGAAATGTGGTTTCCACACGATGTTAGCTTCGGTGCTTTAAGATCCATCAGTAACGCAACGGAGGATTTTTTCTGTTATGAAACAATTACATATAATTGGCTTTTTCCTCTTGTATCTTCAACCTCTCCCTTCCTCCTGGCTGCTTCCCTTCTGGAGTGCAGATAAGCTGAAGCAAACTCTGCTAAGAAATACCTTTCGAATAATCCCGTTTCCTGCATTCAAAGAGCATCACAGGCTTCCTGTACTCAGTGCCTCACCTGCAATCCACATCGTCCCCGAAACAACTCCTCCACATGCAACCAGTCATGTCCCAAGATCAGGGGGAGTTTTCACCTTCATGTGGCCCTAAGTCTTGTTCAAGACCTGAAGGAATTTTCAGTGCTTCCCTCTGTCTCAATCTCACATAATCACTTACCAAGGTCTATTCCTTGGGCTCTAAAATAGTCCCCACAGTCCCACCCTCCTGTCTGCAACTAACTCTCCACCCAGCTTGAGCTTGAAAACTGTGCTGAAGGTCTCCTCTTGCCAGCTGGGACCCTGCTCCTCAAACGCATGGCGCCACCGGAAACCGAGAGGGGGAGACAGACGTGAGAGGCGCTTCCGAGGCGGGACAACGGGAGTTAGTGGCGGAACAGGTACAGGGCAGGCGACAGAGAAGGAAGCGCAGACAGTGACGCCAGCATCTGGCTCGAGTGACTGCGGATGGAGAACACAGGCACGGGACGGACAGGGGGTGACAGGGAGGACTGTGGCCGGGAAGCACTGTGTCTGACGCTACTGGGGACATTCTAGTGGAGGTGGCAGTGGCTCACGCCACAGCTCACTGAAGAAGCAAAAAGACGCCTCTCTGAGGCACCGAGTCTCTTCCACGCTTGAGGAGCCCTGGAGCTACACAAAAAAAGATAGAGAAGAATGAAGAAAAAACAAAACAGAGTTATCAGCCAGGTGTGGTGGCTCACGCCTGTAATCCTAGCACTCTGGGAGGTCAAGGCAGGCAAATTGTTTGAGCTCAGGAGTTAGAGACCAGCCTGAGCAAGAGTGAGACCCAGTCTCTACTAAAAATAAATAGAAAGAAATTAAACAACTAAAAAATATGTGTGTGTGTGTGTGTGTGTGTGTGTGTGTGTATAAATTAGCCTGGCATGGTGGCACATGTCTGTAGTCCCAGCTACTCAGGAGGCTGAGGCAAGAGGATTCCTTGAGCCCAGGAGGTTGAGGTTGCTGTGAGCGAGGCTGAAACCACGGCACTCTAGCCTGGGCGACAGAGTGAGACTCTATCTCAAAAAACAAAAAACAAACAAAAAAAAAACAGAGTTATCAAGATTGTGTTTTATTTTCAAGGTTTACATTTAACGGCTAATGTAAAATAATGTACAACTGTTAATCTTTTTGGTGTATATAATCCTATTTGCAGAGAAGCTCAAAAGTTTAAATTTGAGAGGCTGCATCACTGTGGGAACCTGGGTCTCCGTTTGACGAACCCCAGGCAGGAGGCTCTGGAGAGAGAATCAGGGTGACAGGGCGTCCAGGGAGAGTGCACGGAGCAGGAGGGGAGAGGGCACAGGGCAGAGCTCTGGAATTGAGTGGCATTTTTTTTCAGAGGGAGGGTCTCGCTCTGTCACCCAGGCTGGAGTACAGTGACATGATCGTAGCTCACTGCAGCTATGAAATGAAAAGGAAAATGAAGACAAAGAGAAACATTCACAGAGACTGGGAGTACCTGCAAGCGGAGACTGACCATCCCCTCCCCAGTGGGACACCTGCTTAGACAGTGGGTCCTCTGGTCTCTCCCTGGGTCTAGCAGAGCAAGGAAAGGAGAATCGAAGGGAGCTGGCAGGAGAGAGAGCAGAGGTCGCGTGAAAGCCTCCTGTCTCCCCACTGTCGGGCACAGCAAGGTGTGCGCATTTCCTATCGGTCAAGTGCACAACACCAGAGGGAGCTGGGTGTGAGGCTGCAGGCTAGGCGAGAAGACCCGGCAGCAAGCAGCTAGCAAGAGCTGGACCGCCTGCCGTAAGGAAGGTCCTGCAAAGCCCTCTGAGGATCTCACACCTGCCACGGCGGGGGCAGAGCAGTCGCAGAGTGGTCGGAGAGCCAGAGCAGCAGCCAAAGAGAGGCAGCCGGTGGAGGAAAGAGTCGTTTGCCCTTCTCCCCATCCCCTCTCCTTGTTTGCTACCCCTGGAAAGATGCATCCAGAAAAAAATAAAAGGACAAAGTATCTCAGAACCAGTCCCCACCAGCCCCTCGCCATGCCATGGTAGGGGAAGAAGAGAGTAGACCGTAGCCCTGTCCCCCTGCGGGTACCTGGAGCTGTGCATCAGGCCTGGACTAGAGGGAGGGGAGATGAGATTTCAATCGAGTTCAGAACTGGACTTCTAATAACTGAAAGTGCATCTTCCTACGATTTCATTAAGAGATAGGGAAGAGGGATTTGACACGGCCTGGCTGGACCAGTGATTGGTTCCGTATGTATGCCTCACTGAGCTGAGACTTCCCAATAAATCTGTGTCTTTCAGAGGCCCCAACCTCCCAGATCACCCAAGACGGGGCAATACTCAAAGACACGCAGGCCATGACTTACCAAGGGGCTGACCAGGTAAGCTAAATCCAGGCTGACCTCAAGGGAATTCTGTGCCATGTCAGAGTCAGGGCTAGCCTGAGCTCATTTACCCAGAGAGAAAGTTCTCCAAACCCTGATCAGGGCTGACTCCCCTGGGATCCCGTCCGTACCGTCCACGAGTGCCATGATCAAGGGCCACAGCAGCATCGTGGGGAACTGGGGGAACCTGCATGGTGAGGTTGCTGGGAACACAAGGTTGTCGTGGAAGATGAATAACAGGCCTGAGCTACGCCACCAGCATTCAAGCAGCACCTCTGTCCTCATGTCAGCGCTATGATGTTGCTGGCCTCTCTCAGCACCTGCAACGGCATCGCGGATGGAAGAGGGACGCCTGTGTTGGCAGCAGGGGGAGGTCAAGATTTTGAAGCCCACCTCTGACATCCTGTATTAGTTTCCTTTTGCTGTTGTAACAATTACCAGAAATTTAGTGCCTCAAAACAACACAAGTTTATTCTTTTACAGTTCTAGAGGTCAGAAATCTGAAACACACTTTTGCAGCACTAAAGTCAAGGTGTCGCCATGACCAGTTACCAGTGAAGACTCCAGGGCAGAATCCATCCCTTGTCACTTCTAACTCCTAGAGGTTGCTGGCGCTGCTCGGCCCCTGGCGCGTTCCCCCAGGCTCTGCTTCTGTGGCAGCATCTCCAGCTTCCTCTGCCCCGACTCCCTGTATCCCTCTTAGAACGACTATGGTGATTGCATGATTTGGGATAATCTCTCCACCTCAGGATTCTTAATCATCTCTGCAAAGTCCCTTTTGCTGTATTAGGGAACATGTATGGGTTCTAGGGATTAGGACATGGACATATTTGGGGACCATTATTCAACCTGTCACAAACCCAGAGGCTTCCACACTCTGCCTGGCAGCCCCACCAGTATTATTAAGATCAAGGAAACAGGAGCTGAAAGGACATATACCCAAGACCACTTGGCCTTCTGTGCCTACCCGACCTCTAAGCCCTCTGCAGGATCAGCCTCCTACACCAGCCTCCAGCCTCAGGATCAGAAACAAGACGTGAAGCCATTCTGTCTTATACTTATGCACTGACAAGACCCAGGGGATGGGAGCTGAGCCAATTCAGACTTGCTTATTTTGCAAATCGCGTTTTCAGATTTTCAAAATCCTCCCTGCATAGAACATCACCATAGAGTTACACGACAACTCTTCCAAGAAGCCTCCCAGAACCTCTTCATCCAAATGTCTCCTGCCTTTCAAAACTGTCACTTTGAGGAACCTGTTCCAACAGATGTCCATGAACTTGGCAGGGGAGTGATCAAAGATTACGTCATCCTTCTGAAGAGGCCATCCCACCCAGAGTCACCGGAGGCAGCAGGGGACAGGGTTTGCCAGAGAATCTAAACTGTATAGCACCTCACCAGAGGAGACCATGGCAGGGACCACCCGGGTATGCAAGAGGCCACCTTGATGTGATTGTTTAAAGAGACAAGCTGCATGACCAATGTTAAAACCATTTCTGAAGGAATTTGCCAGAGAGCTAGAAAGCTATCCTATGACTATTAAATTAGTAAACAGATGAGGTGGTTTGTTTTTCTTCTGGGCCAGAGGGAAAAAAAAACAAGGGGCAGTTGCAATTCAGGGGACAATTGACACTGACACAGGACTCATCCTCAAGGCGTCAGGATAAAGTTTGAAAAGCTCTCAAATGTTTCAGGCTGGAAGAGAGTTGGAGCAGCAGCTGCTGTCGTCCCGGGAAGATCAAGGTCCCTTAGGAAAGGGCTGGAGCAACAGGAAGCTTCCAGGGCTGTGAGACAGGAAGAAGGGAGCCTTTGCAGCTGTCTGGGCGAGGGGAGCAGTGAGCTCCTCCAGGGATGGTCAAGAACAAGCCAGAAAGCAAGGAATCGCCAGCCTCATACCTCGTCCTGCAATCTATCGCCATTACTTGCGGGCAGCCAACGTAAGAGTTTAAGTTTCAGCTGGCTTCATAAAGAAAATGTATTTTTTTATTAATTAGTTAGAACATCTCATGCTCTTACAGCTCAGCCTCGCTCGTCTACTAGTTTTCTGCCAGGCTCTGGTGGCAGCACGTACGAGGCAGAGGAAGATATTAGAGAACAAACACGGTGAGCCCCACCCAAGCGCCAAAATCACCAGACACCTCGGAAGGGCGGGTGTGAGTCAAACCCAGGCTGACCCTACGAGATAACCAGTGTCCAACCCACGGGCAGGGCCCAGGACGGACCTACCCTTCACCAGAACATTCTCTCAGGGCCCACGGTGAGATGAGCCTGGCCACCCCCACCCTCACCTGTAGGAACCTCCCCTGCGAAGACCAAGCCGGGTCTCCTTCCATCCTCCCAGCGACTGCTCTGCTGGGCAGACACCTCTCGAGCGCCCCCCGCAGCCCACGGCTGCAAATACAGGCGCTGTGCTCGCCGGCAACCTCTAACGCAGAGCTGACATTTACTGTGCACTTACTAGGTGCTAGGCGCTGTTTCGTTTTGTTTTACTTTCTTCCACTGCACAATGGATTAACTCCTCCAAACAATTCTCTGAGGCAGATACTATTAATACGTCCTCTCTAAAGACGTGGAAACTGAGATGTGACGCTGAGATGCTTGTGTGACACAGTAACGCAGCCGTGGAGCCGGGACTCGAACGGCTGGTGGCGGGAATGATGAAGACCACTGGTCCGAAGTCTCCCTTCGTGACCTTGTGTGCACACGGCCCCGATACACGGAAACGCCCCCGTGGCAGGCGCACAGATAGGAAAAATCTGAAAGCGGTCAGTGAGTGATTCAAGCTGGGCAAACGCTGCCCTTGGCCAAAGGTCAACAGACCGCCTCAAAGCACACTTAAATTTTATAGGGTGCAAGAAGAAAAAATGAAACATTGTGCCTCGAAGCCTCAGCCCCATCTGACCAGGAACAAATCTCGGAAGCTCTTGTAGCCTATTTCAGACCCGCTGACGGGACAGAAATGTAAGCCTCCAGCCTTTTACCTCAATGCTCCCTCGCTGGCCAGAGAAATCCTAAAATCATCCCGAAAATACTTAGCAAAAGAGATCTATTAAAATGTAATTATGGAGCAGCATCAATAAAATGGGTTAATGGGGGAGAAGATGTACCTCGCCGACCAGTTCTGTGTGAGTCACGGAATTCATGGGGCACTGGAGCCAAAAGAGGCCTTAAAGACACTAAGTCCAAGAGAGAGAAACGAAAAGCGAAGAGTCTGATTAATTTATCCCGGGGTGTATATCTCCACTCATGCACGCATGCTTATGTAACAGGCATTTAAGCCCTTAAGTGCCAGGCCCTTTGCTCGACCCTGAGAGTACACAGGCCACCGAGCCATGTGCGTGAGAAGCTGCGTCTGCAGGGAGGGGTCGCCCTGTTCTACTTCACACGAGACATTATATGGGACTAGGAGCAGCCCCTGAGCCCTTGGACACAACACCAAGACGTGCTCTGTCTTAGATCTGCGGCTGAAACTGCTTGGCTGAATCCGGGCTGCAAACATATTTGTCTGCCTTTCAATGCTTTAAAAGCTGGGAGATTTTATAAGAAATCTGGATGATCTAGCTATCTTGAAAAATAAGAAGATCTGGCAGTCTTGGGCTTGAGCGCCCACTTCGCAATGATCTGCTGGAATCGAGTAGAGTCTGTTCTTAACAGACGGAGCGTGTGTTCTCCACTGTGCCACAGTCTCTGTCACTCCCTGCTGTCTCTTAGGCAATGCTAGCTACACTCACTTGTTTGAGTCTGCCCTGTAGGCAAATAAGGGTGCAATGCACAAGCTGGGTCCTCCTAAGCTGGTTGGAAAAGACAGAAGTCTAAAGAGAGGATTGCAAAACAATGAGACGTGTGATGACAGAAGTAAACTCAGAATACTTATTTAGTGGCTAAGCTAGGGCCAAAACCTGGCTCTGCCCATTCATTGTGTCCTGGCCTCTGGCAGCCCAGCCTCTACTGTGCACATGCAGATAGCCATTCTAGTCTGAGGGACAGGGTCTGTAAGAGCCCCAGGTCACTGCTGGTGCATGGCATCCATAGTGCTATCAAGACCCTGCTCAGGATTCAGAGAGAACCCAAGGGATTTGGACCATCTTTACAGCTAACCCAACCAGAAATACCATTGGCTGGAGGTAGGAGAGAAAGTTAAATTCTGTGATGTAGGATTAACATTATTCATACCATGTCTTAGGTGGTCTACAATAATCCTGCTAAGCCAACAGAGTAATGTCCACCACTCCCCTTCCCCTCCCTACGACCTTACCTGCAGGAGGCTAGAGTGCGTGAAGACCATCCACGTCAGCAGCCACCAGGGGCTCTTCCAGGAAGCCATGGGGTCCAGTCTCCTGGGGGTCTCACTTGAAGCCTGGAGAAGAGGAAAGAGTTGGTTTCTAACCAGCTCTGGCCCCAGTGGCAATGCCCATGACTTGAAAGACCCAATCAGAGAAGGGGATCCTGAAGCCCGCATCAAGGTCAGCAGGGGGCGGGACCTGTCTCCAAGTGGGCAGCTCACACCTCCAACCCTGCAGAAGCTAAGACAGCCTGCACCAGCCACCTCCCAGCCCATCTGTCGGCAGCCGGGTGTGGCACTGGCATCTGGCTAAGGAAGCCAGCACCGAGCCAAGGTTAGGGCACCTGCCAGCTTCTACCGCTTGAGGCAAAAATGAGTCTAAGACCAACCAAGCCAGTCCAGACAGGGAAAGGATCTGCCTAAGGTCACACAGCAAATTAGTGACTTTCTAGGACCAGAACACAGGTCTTCTGACAGCTCAAGGCTTCCCCCACCAGATGTAACCCGCGCGCCCTCCGCGTCCCAGACCCGCAGCCAGGGAGGCCTGAGAGCGGATGGACGTTTGCAAGGAACAGCCCCGGGCCGGACTGGCACAACCTCCTCCAAGTAGGCGAGGGCGAAGGCAGAGGTCAGCCGAGACCAGGAGGGCAGCGGGGGCTTTTCTCTGGGTTTTCCTGTCAATTTACAGGGAATTCAGTGTGAGTCGAGACTGGAAAAGCCGAGGTCACACTCAACTCGCTTCGCCTCGCGGGCGCCTTGGCGGAGCCGGTGTCCGGGGGCGGGTCGGTGGCTTCTCTCCATCTGGAGAAAGCATTAAGGGCCTGGCCTAATGCGATCCGCAAATGTGCTGCTGTTTCCGACCTGAGGCGGCGACTCTCGGCTGCAGGGAGGCGGCCGGTGCCAGGCCCTGGGCTGCGCGCCCCTCGCTCCCCGCGCCGCCTTCCCAGCGAGCACTGGTGACACCGCCTCGCGTCGCGCCCCGCGCCCCGGTCCCCTCGCGCCCACTGCCCACCGCGCGGCACCTCAGCCCGCGGCGCTCTAGGCGCTGGCGACCTAGTGGCCAACTGGCCGGACCTTGGGACTCTCGAAGTTTTCTACCTAGACACTCCCCATCCTGAAAAACCCAACCCTGTGGAGTCGGCCACCCCCATAATCAAGAACGCTCCTCTGCCCGCGAAGCGCCGGGAAAGGCTCTCTCCGAAGCCTCCAGGACCCCACGGAGCGCGCCCGCCCCGAGGTGTCCAAGCCCCACGGGGAGTCCCCGTCCCGAGGCCCGCCCGCGCAGCGCGCCACCCACCCCGCCTGAGTCCCGCGACCTGCTTAGCGAGGCCGCCGCTCGGCGTCTGACTGCCCCCGGGGAGAGGCCCCTCACCCAGCTCGCTGCACCCACCTCGAGCCGCGGAAGCCTCGGGGCCGCGCGGCTCGGCGTGCGCGGGGGAGACGCTGGGAGAAGCGGCCGCGTCGGCGCCTCGTGCAGACTCCGCGCCCGGGACCTTCCCCGACGCCGGCCTCCAGCCCGCGGCGCCGCGGAGTTAAATGGGGCTGGGACGGGGGCCGCCCCGCCTGGCCCGCCCCCTCCAGGCGCGGAGCGCGGCGCTGGCCGCGGCCCAGAGGCGGAGGGCGCGCGCCGCCACCTGCACCGCCCGGCAAGTGCACGGCGCGCCCGGGCGCCCGTCCGTCCGCGCGCAGGCGCCGCGCTCGCCGCCCGGGCCGGGGACACGCGGGGCGCGGAGAGAGCGGGCGAGAGGCCGGGCCCGGGCCGCTCGGAGCGCGCGGGGCCGCGGCGACGGCGAGACGCGGCTGGAACGCTCCTCCGCCCGCTTCCTGGAAGCCACTCCTCGCCCTGGGCCGGCCGCCAGGCGCTGTGCCAAGAGCCGGGGTTGCCGACGCCGCCGCCGCCGGCAGGCGCGCTGGGGAGAGGCGGCCGCCGCGCCGCGAGCCAGCCGGGCCGCCCCGCCTCGGCCGGAGCCCGAGAGGGGATGCCGTCGCCCCCGCTGCCGCCCCGCCCGGGCCGGGCGCCGACCGTGCGCAGCCAGGCCCGGGGGCCGCGCGGAGCTTTGCCCGGAACCGCTGGCTCGTGCCTGACAGCCCCAGGCGCTCCCGGCCGGCACGACCAAGGTCGGAGACCGGGGCCCCTCCCGGCCCGAGCCGCCTCCGCCGCCCGCCGCCGCTCGCGTACAGGGTACAAGGGCCGGGGCACTTCGGAGCCTCGCTCGCCACCCAGGGCCTCGGAGTTTGGCGGCCAGGGACCCGGGCGACCGAGCAGGCGCCTCTGAACCGGTGCCTCCCGCGGCAAGAGCGGGGCTCGGTAACCGAGAGCCCCAAGGCTGCCGGGACAGTGCAGCGTCCAGGCCTGGGATTGGGGGTGGGGTAGCGCTGTCAGGGACAGGAGTTGCCCGTGGGCTTCTGGGGGTGGACAGAAGTCGGGGAAATGTGTGTCCCTGGCTTTGGCCTAATCCCAACCGCGAGCCAAAGGTGAGGGGATTCCTTTATAAGTCTGCGTCATGCCCACACCTAAGCACACCGCGGCCACCTCCTTGAGCGCCTGCCGCGTGCCAGCTGCGGTCCCAGGCTCCTTGTGTGTCCAACTCATGGCCCACGGCAGTAGTCAGTGGCATCATCCCATCTCACCCGAGAGGAAGCCGAGCTCGGGGGGTAAACAGCCTGCCCGCGGCGAGTGGAGAAGCCAGGATGGAACCCGAATCTGTGTCTCTCTGGAGCCTGGCACGCTCACCCGCAAGTTGCGCTCCCGCTTTCTCTGGGGCGGGTGTCAACACCTTCAAGACAATGCTAGAGCTTTGCGGGAGGAGTTGGCCGGCCTTCCTCGCCTGTTCGTCCCTTCCTGCTCTGGTGGCCTCTGGCCAGGAGGAGGATCTCTGAGACGTCTCTGCTGCCCTCCAGGTGAAAGGCCTGTTGCGTGTGCAGGGCGACGACAGGTCAGTCTGAAGGAGGGGCGGGGAGGCTGGCCAGTAAGGGACTCACTCACCTAGGCACAGTCCACGCAGTCGTGTTCTGCAAAGCCGCGGGAGCAATGATTTGTCAGTACTGAGCCTTGCTCCCGGGGCAAACAGGGTCAGGTTCCTGTAGGCCTCTGCGCACGTCATTCTGTCAACCAGTCAACACATTGCCTTACTGTATGTGTGTTTCTACTTAAAGACACCTTATTTAACATGCACTGTTGATTCATTAACCCTGAGCTTGTGCCCAACAGCCCTGCAACTCTTGCCGGAATGAACCTTATCTTCTTCAACTTAGGAACACCAGACTGTGCTTGGGGGCCGTCTTAAATAGGTCATCAACAAAAAAAGACAAAAATATGGAAACATGGCAATAAAGAGACCTCGTAGGACACTTGTTTACAGTATGAAAGCTGAAACACGAAGGCAGAGAGAGCACTGACTTGTTCCACCTAAGCTGGGAGCAGTCACAACAGGCAGCTAAAAATTTTTACCACTTGTCAAATGGTTTTAAAAGTGTTACAAGTATTAATTATGGGGTTGCAAATAAATTTCGGTGAGTAGGTGAATTCACAAGTAGGGAATCAGGCCAGGTGCGGTGGCCTACGTCCATAATCCCAGCACTTTGGGAGGCCGAGGAGGGAGGATCACTTGCGCCCAGGAGTTCAAGACCATCCTGGGCAACATAGCAAGAATCCATCCCTACAAAAACTTTAAAAACTAGCCAGACACGGTGGCACATGCCCGTAGTCCCACCTACTCAGGAGACTGAGGTGGTAGGATGGTTTGAGCCCAGGAGTTTGCGTTAAAGTGAGCTATGATTGGGCCCGAGAGAGCAAGACTCTGTAACAAAAAAGAAAAAGAAAAAGAAACAAATAAATAGGAACTCTGCAAGTAATGAAGATTGATTGAATGTGCTTCCCCTATCAGGGTATTAGTAGAGGAGCAGCCGTGTTAATATTTCAAAGCATGCATGTTTAAACACCACATGTTCTTAGTAACCAGACTGTACCACTTCTCACATCATTCATATTCTAAAACTAGCCCTAAGGTATCATGAAGTCAGTTGCAAAATTCACATGAATATTCAAGATGACATGGAGAATTCAAAGGAATATTATGCTTGTGCAGTGGCAGCTGCACTGAGCTGAGCTACCGGAGTCTGCGGCTCGGGACGGCAGTGAGACTGCCTCTGGCCTTGGGGGACTCGGTTGGGAACATTTGAGCTGATCTGCTCTGAAGTATTAATGGCTCAAGCAGGACTTCCTGTCTCATTTTCCCGTGGGCACGTTTTATTCCCGAGCCAGCCTCCAGGGAGTGCCCCACACTAAGTACTGAGGCCAGGGCTGGGCCTTTCTCTCCCACGGGCTCCATCAGGCCAGCCCCTCAAAGAGGAGTTATTCCGGAGGAAAGAGCAGAAAAGAAAACACCACCGATACCCTTATGGAACTTGCACCCTCCTGTTAACCCCACCCTTATGGAACTTGCACCCTCCTGTTAACCCCAGCAGGCCGAGCAGTCCTGCACATGTGGCTCAGGTACTGTGAGTTGGGATAACAAAAAGCCACAGAGGACAGACTCCACTGGCTGAGCCTCACAGGTGTTGTCCCCAGATTCATGGCCTCACCGCCCCTCTAGTGTTCTCTCTTACCACTCTACCCACGTACAGACACCAAACCTTCTCCCGGTTACTCACCTAGTCTTCCCTCCCACCCTTCGCCTGCTCCCCTGAGGCCTGGCCCAAATATCTAAGCAAGACATTGCTAAGGGCATGGGTGGGGGAGATCGGGGGATGGGAAGAACAGGAATGCATGAACCCCAACAGAGCCAATCTGGCTGATGTGGCTATAGAGTGTGGGCACCCACCCAGTCTATTTTGGGGGGGTGGTTGGTTCACAGCTCTCCCTGCCTAGCTCCTGGGCCGCCTACCTGTGAGAACCCCCCACCACCTGGGGCCGTGCATCTGGGAAACCAAGTTCCATTTCTTCCCTAAGATTCATCTTCTTAGGTTCCTGGTTTCCACTACCTGTCTCAGGACCTGCTTCTTCCTGGATAAATTAAAGAGATTTCTAGCCCTACTCCCAGGATTGCCTGTTGACCTCAACCTCACAAGCACATTGGTTCACTTGCACAAGAGATTTACACAGAAGACGAGGGAGGTAACTGTTGGTGGTAGTGTGTTGGGGTATGTGTGTGTTTTACCCTAAGCAGGAGGAATCGTCAAGTCAGGGTATAGGCTTTAATTTGTCCCTGATACAGAATCGCTCTTTCTGGTTGCAGGACTGTGACGTGGAGTTGGGGAACACACTCAAGAAGACAGCGTCAGAGGCTTGGAGAAAGAGCACCTGGAGGCAGCACGTGCTCCCACAGAAGGTACAGTCGACCGTAGTAGGCGCCAAAGACAAACGCTCAGCCAAGGCCACCAGGAGATGACAGATCAGGATGTTAGGTGAGTATGGCACCTGAGGGGCGGAAGATTGCATGGGAGCGAGGGCAGCAGGATAAGGAAGGGGCAGGAGTGGAACAAGCTGTGGCTCAGGTCAAGCCTGGCCTTCATGTGATGCTCGGGGACTCTGGAGCAGAAACCACCCCATAGATCTGCCCTGACTTGAAGCAGCAGGGCCGGGCAGCTGTACCCACAAGCCGGTGCATCGTTGGCGCCTCTGGAGCTGGAAGGTGGTGCAACCATAAGCCAAGGACAATGCTCCAGGAAGGCACTGGGTATAAATAAGCCCTCAGCTCCCACACTCACACGTGCTGGGGTACAGCTGCACCTGCTAGGTAAGGGGATCGCCATAGGGCGTCCTCACCTGTGGCATCTACCACGCGTAGCTTTTCAGGGCGTGTCCCCAGCCCCGCACGGGAAGCATGCTCAGCTAGTGCCGATGGGTTTCTGACTATCCAGACTGAGGTCCTTCTGAACAGAAATTTGCTTTATAAAGTTTGTTCAAATCTTCATCTGGTTGCTCTTCTGCCTCATAAGCAAAAAGAGCCCTTGCGAGGAACTGTCCTGACCGGAAGTGTCTTCACCTGGTGAGGGGCTGCGTGCTCTGCACACCCTCCTTCTTGCTTTGTCCCCTCGGCCTGTACTGGGAGCCCCAAGAAGTTCTTAAGGAGCCGTGGAGGTGCCAAGATTCATGATTCCAGGTCAGGAGCTTAGGAACGAGGACCGCTGCAGCACCGGTGGTCTGAGCCAGTCAGAATCTCTGCATGGGGTTGGGGTTAGGCGGTCTCTTTCTGGAAAATTCCAAATCTTGAGGATGGGGCAAGGAGAGCTAGAGTTCCCTAAAGCTCTGTGAAGGACAGAGTCGGGATTTGGTGACCCTTCCCAGGGCCAGCAAACTTCCAGGTCCCAAACCCGAGGCTGATTTCCGTCTGGCCTTCAGGGAGGTGCTGACCTGGCTTAGTTTTGTGTGTGGCCCATTCCCTGATGATCCTGCACATGTACACCTACCTGTGCCCACGTAGCTTCCATGCTGGAACGGGAACAAAACATAGGCACCCTGGGCAGGATAGATTTGCTGGTGCTTTTGAACCCGCTTCATTCTGCCCTTGGCAAAACCCTTGTCTTCTTCCCCTCGGAGGCACAAAGTGAGCAGAGGGTACTGGAGCTGCAGACAGGAGACCTAGTTTGGGTCCAGGCTTGGCCACAAACTGAGGGATTCTGGGCAGGCCACTTCACCTCTCCACCCTCTTCTTTATATTATGAAAGTGTAAAAATTAGAAAGTTTCAACAGTTCCTTCCAGTGTAACTTCTGAGATTGTTTTCATACGAACACTTTGCTTGCGTACTGCAGCAATACCGCCCTCATCTAGAACTCAGCTCTCGCAATCCCTGCTTGTCTCAGCACAGTCAGAGCAGGGATAGAAAAAGCCCCTGAGCATCCAACCGACACATTGCGTGTGAGCAAACACTCAGGTCTCGCCCAAGACGGTTGATTCTTGTTTTGCACACAGTTGTAACAAGTGGTTCGTCTGGTTTTCAAGAGTGAATTGAGAGGTATAAATTAGAAAGGGACAGAATGTCTGCTGAGAAGAGGCATCCTATTCATTGACAGGATAAAGGTGCTACAGAAAAATCATAAAAGGCACCAAAAAAAGTCAAAAATCACCTTAGTCCGGTGCAGCTCCGTTCGTATCGGTGGGGCCTGAGAAGAACACCGTGTCATGGCACAATTCTGTGTTCATGTTCATGAATACAGGTTATCTGTGAACACATGTCCATTAGGTTCTGTTTACAAATGGGTGGAAATACATGCTATGTTTTAGAAAAACATTCACTCACAAAAGGGTTAAATATAAGAAAGGGGAAGCAAAAACCAAGACTATATGTTCCTTGAAATATTCACCCTTAGCTTTCTGAAAACCTCAAGTGTAGAACGCCATCCCTGACAACTCCAGAGCACCAAGATATTATTCCAGAATTGATAAATTTGAGAAGAACAGAGAATAAAGTAAGAAATCGTATTACTCTAAACACCGTACACTTTATTGTTGAAAACTGTGATAGCGATTTTCTTACCAAGTGTCAAGAAGAGTTGTGCAGAAAAGACTTTCTCCGGGGCTGCGCGGCATGTCACTCACTGTGCGCCGCGAAACGAGACCCGCCTGTTTAGTCTGCTTTTCCTATGTGTTCCTTACGCTCTCGGCTCGGCAATATTTGGGTTGGAAGCACCACAAAGGAATACTTGAAAAGTCTTTTTTCAAATATAAGTTCAATAAAAACATTTATACGTATTAAGTTTTGCAAAACACATTAACTCTGGGAGGGTTCCGATGGCCAATTAAGCATTTTTAGCCCCTCTTTTCCCAGACTCAGGCAAAAATGTCCTATAGATGAGTAAAGAACCAATTTTCTTCAGACCCCACCATCCACATCTGGTTGGATTTAGACCGGAAGAACAATCTGATTCAATACAGTACGATGTACTGTATATTCCTTGACAATCTGCCTCGGGTCAGACATGTGCTAGGTCTTGGGAACCCAATGGCATGACAAGATACAGCACCTGCCCTGCAAGGCAGATGAGATTCAGTGTCATAAATGTTCTCAGAGGTGTAAGAACAGGAGTTATAAATGCATTGGGTAAAACAGCAACTAATTCAATTATGGGGGTATTCTAGGTTTCTTAGGAAAAGTAGTATTTCCATTGAGAACTAAAGTTTAAGCACAAGCACAGGATTTTATTATTTAAAAAAATACTCTTCTGTGTTTTTTCTCCAGTGCAAAACAATCTACAATCCCAAATGCGTGTTTTCCCTGTGCTTTGGGAGGTAGAAGTAGGAGGATCGATTGCTTGAGGCCAGAAGTTAATGGCCAGCTTGGGCAACAAGCTGTCTCTACCAAAAAAAATTTAGAAATTATCTGGATGTAGTGGCACACACTTGTAGTCCTAGCTACTCAGGAAGCTGAGATGGGAGGATGGCTTGAGCCCGGGAGTCTGAGGTTACCGTGACCTATGATCAGGCCACTGCATGCCAGCCTGGTCGGTAGAGCAAGACCCTGTCTCTAAAAAACTAAAAATGTAAAAAGATAATTTTCAAATGTGTGTTTTAAAATAATATAAATGGCCTGGGGATAGATCTAGGAAAGAATAAATAAATTTGTCACATGTTCTAGAACAAATCCTATCTGACCACCTCCATCTTATTTGCACAAATGGTATGTGTGCAGGCACCTTCAGCCTAATAAGGAATTGAGGGGACATTGTGAGGTGTCCGTGGCAGTCAGATTCTGGCAGGGTCCCCAGTGACTGTGTTTGGTGTGGCAGAGACAGTGCCATCCCTTTGAGATGCCTCCTTTCTGGATCCTCCCACAAGGTTGCCATTCCTAGCCTTCTTGCAGTCAGGCAGAGCCATTGACTCATTCTAGCCAATAAAATAAGAGAGGAAGTGATTCCACTTCCTGGTTGGGGCAGTGAAAAGCTCCTATGGATTCTCCAGTCTCTCCCTTCCCCTTGACAGGCAGAGCCACAAGATCAAAGGATCCTGATTCACAGATCCACCCCAGGAAGGACAGCTACCCTAGACAGTCATCCAACTTACACCAGATTTGACATGGACAGGAAATTAACTGTGTCTGTTAAGCATCTTAAATTTTTGTTATGTGTTACTGCAGCACAAACCTAGTCTATGCTGACTAGCATATTTGAATCACAAAGTAAAAATGCAATTGGCAAAAAGTAAGTAGACAGAGGGAGGTGGGGACCAAGTTGTGAAGGCCACATGTGCCATGCTGTGGGGTTTCAAACTTTATCCTAAGGGCAAGGGGCTGCTGGCAGAGCAATGACATGATAAGATTGCTCTTGGGATGATTTCTCTGGCTGTATTTCTAGTAATGCAAGCAAGGGCTCATGATGGCTAGCCTGGCATGAGTGATATGGGGACTAGAAGAAAATAGATGGTTTTGAAAGTTACTAGAAAGGAAGAATTGATAAGACATGATGAGTGTGTTAAAGAGTAGATACTGAGGAGGTAAGTCAAGGCCAGCTTCCCGACATGCAACATGGGTGGTGGGGGTGTCACTCACTGGCAGAGGGCCCATAGGAGGGGGAGGAGGAGTGTGTCAGGGGAGGGGGCAGCACAGAGACGATGGCATCACCTGGGGCATTCTGAGTTGGAAATGCCTTTAGATCTAGAATCAGAAAGACGACCTGGGCTGGAGGTTTATAGCGACGGCTCACGAGCATGTGGTCGATACTTGAGGGCATGGAAGCTCACAGTGTGCGTGAGAACAGCAGCCCCTCTTCATCTGCCATCCATCCATGTGTGTTCATCAGGAGTTTCTGAATGTTCTGTAATACACATGTGATACATGTGTAATTCCCCCCAGACCATGAAAACATCAGAAGTTTATTTCTTTTTCTCAAAAAAAACACTAAGATGCAATCATTGTGATCCCCCTTTGGTTTGCCTGTGCCTTCACAATTTATTCAGATGGATCAGTGGCTCTGGCTTGAAGGAGCTTTTCCCAGCTCTGCTCTTTCACTTTTGCGTTATGAACTTCAGCGTGAAAGATACACCCAGAAGCCCCTACTCCTCCAAGGCAAGTTTGATATTCAATCCTAGCCTGGGTCTCTGGTTAACCATCAAAGCAAGAGTGGGACTTACTTGGCATTTCCCATGAAATTGCTCAATGCTATTTCATTAAATGTGTGCCAGAGCAGTGTGTTTTTATTGTTGTTTTTAAAGACTAAGAAAAAAATCAAAAGACTTCATGAAAAAAGTATCCCCAGATTGATATATGGGCCAGGAAAATTGAGAACAAAGTGTCTAGTGTTCTGCAAAGCCTAAAAAAGGAAAATGGAAGAGAAATTTTAAAAAACTGATACTGACATGAAATTTCAGGTCACAGAGGGCTGCAGTCCCCAAGCCCCAGGCCATGGACCAGCACCGGTCCGTGGCCTGTTAGGAACCAGGCCACACAGCAGGAGGCGAGCGGTGGGTGAGCAGTGAAGCTTCATCTGTGTTCACAGCCGCTCCCCATCACCCGCATCACCACATAAGCTCCGCCTCCTGTCAGATCAGTGGCAGCGTTAGATCCTCATAGGAGCGCAGACCCTACTGTAAACGGCGCATGGGAGGGATCTAGGTTGCTCACTCCTTAGGAGGCTCTAATGCCTGATGATCTGAGATGAAGCTGAGGCGGTGATGCTAGCGCTGGGAAGCAGCTGTAAATACAGATTATCATTAGCAGAGAGGTTTGACTGCACAATAAATGTAATGTGTGCTTGAAGCATCTTGAAACCAACAACCTCCTGACGCCCTTGCCCGCCCTGCTTGTGGAAAAATTGTCTTCCATGAAACTGGTCCCCAGTGTCAAAAGGGTTGGGGACTGCTGATAGAGACTTCTGATCCCAGAATATGATTTGAGCTCAAATGTTTTACTCAAACCAGCCATTCTCCACTAAATTATCAAATACATATGACAGAAAATTTTGTATGAATGCTGCTGGAAACCGGAGAAGAAAATCATCCCTGTAACAGACTCAGAGAGGTGACGAGATACAGCAGCAGCCATTGCCCTGGCAACAGTGGCTTTGTGATGAAGGCAGAAAGCTGTGTAGCAGGAGTGTCCTTCTTTGACTTTCCAGGAAGGTAAGGAGACCATTCTGGAAATAAAAAGTGTAACAAGTATAAAAAAGTAAAATGAGTAACTAATACAAGTTTGCAGTATTTGCTTTCCCCCTCTGCCTTAAAAAATGGAATAATTCTTTACTTGTTCCATCAGCTAGCATTTTTGTCTTGGGCTTAGAGTGAATTAGAAGAATTTTTTTTTTTTTTTTTTTTTTTGGAGACAGGGTCTCGCTCTGTCACCCAGGCTGGAGTGCAGTGTTCTCATCATAGCTCACAGCAACCTCAAACACCTGGGCTCAAGTGATCTCTTGCCTCAGCCTCCCAACTAGCTGTGACTACAGTTTGTACCACTGTGCCCAGCTAATTTTGTATTTTTTTTTATAGAGATGGAGGCTTACTATGTCACCCAGGCTGGTCTCCAACTCCTGGCTTCAAGTGATCCTCCCACCTCAGTCTCCCACCGTGTTGGGATTACAGGCATGAGCCACTATGCCTGGCCAGAAGAATTTCTTACTTTAAAAATTGTATGAAGTATCCTCAAGAAGAAAGGATCCAGGAGACCAGAAAAATGGGAAACAACCAAGCAGCCAAGAACAGTTTGTGGAGTTTGAGAGATCAGGAGAGGATCAGAGGGACAGTTGCTGTGATGACTGGGATATTGCAGAGAACTATGTGGAAAGACAATTTTAAGAAGACTTGAGAGAGCATGTTAGCAAGATGGCAGAACAGGAAATTCCAACTCTCATCCACCAACAGAAACATGGAACATAGATTTTCACAACCACCCACAGATGAGAATACCTTTGTTGGAGCCCCGGAGTCTACCTGAGGTTCTGTGAAACATCTGGGAGTGGACACATTTAAGAGCAGTTTTACTTTACTGGCATCACCCTTCCCCCAAGTGGCACAGCTTGGTATGGGGAGAGACCCCCTTTGTCCATGATTTCTTTTGTGGAAGAAAGTGAGAGTGAAGTGAGTGCCCAGCTTCCCAGACTTGTAGGATGCTCACTTCTGAACACTAAAGGACTGACTTGTCTGGGGACATCTAGGAGAAGGGAGAAGGGAAGGGAATTCAGAGCAACTGGCACACAGTTCTCAACATCCAGCCCTGGATCCTGCTAACCAGCTCACAGACTCTACCAAGAGGCCCTCCCCAAAACCACCCTGCTGCCAGGACTACTCACCTGTTTCCCCATGGATAACACTCTGTGCATTCCTGTGCACAGCCTGCATGAGCTCTCACAGACAGCACAAGGATCTCAACAGCAGGTGTGAATCTTAGCAATTGGTTCAATTCTGCTGGTTTGAGAGAAGGCATACCACCTTGAATATTTCAGGGCACTACCCTGGGGAAGGGGAATGAGGATTTGAGCACAAATTCTGGCTTTGCGGGATCAAGAGAAGACACACAATCTTAAGACTTGCCCCTTAAGAGGGAGCAAGTGGAGTGGTGTGGGTGCATCTGTAGAAAGGATCTGAGAGACCCACAATATCTCTGGCTGGGCTCACTGGTGAAGCGAAGACTAGAAGATGTGGCTACTTCCTCAGAAGTGAAGATAGCAATGCAAGGCTTCGATGAAGAGGAAGAATCAAGGAAATGTGACACCACCAAGGGACCAAAATAAAACTCCAATGGCTGATCCCAGAGAAAGGGAGATCTACAAATTGCCTGACAAAAATTGAAAACAGTCATCTTAAAGAAGCCCAGTGGCTACAAGAGTACACAGAGAGATAACTAAATGAAATCAGGAAAACAATACATGAACAAAGTGAACAGTTCAACAGTGAGATGGGAATAATAAAAAAGCAAACAGAAATTGTAGAGCTTAGGAATAAAATGTCTGAACTGAAAATTTCAATAGAGAGCTTCAGTAGCAGACTCAGTCAAGTAGAAGAAAGAATTGGCAAACTCAAATGCAGATCATTTGAAGTTATCCAGTCAGAGGAACAAAAAGAAAGAAAAAGAGTGAAGAAAGCCTACGGGACTTATTGGACACCATTAAGGAAACAAATTCATCATTATGGGAATTCCAGAAGAAGCAGAATAGGAGAAAGATTATTGGAAGCAATAATGACAGGAAACTTCCCAAATCTGGAGATGGGAATAAACATACATATCCTTGAAACCCAAAGAACTCCAAATAGGTTGAGTATCAAGAAGTCTTCACTGCAACACATCATGATCAAACTGTCAAAAGTGTAAGACAAACAGAGAATTAAAGCAGCAATAGTGACTTATCACATACAAGGGAACCTCCATAAGAGGATAAGCAGATTTCTCAGCAGAAACTTTGTAGGCCAGGAGAGAGAGAGATGATATTTTCAAAGTGCTGAGAGAGAAATCTGCAAGCCAAAAATACTATGACTGGCAAAGTTATCCTTCAAAAATGAAAAAGAGATATACTTTCCCAGACAAACAAAAGCTGAGGGAGTTCACCACCAATAGACCTGCCTGATAAGAAATGTTAAAGGGAATTCCTCAAGTTGAAACAAAAGGACACTAATCAGCAACATGAAAACATATGAAGGTATAACACTCACTGGTAAAGGTCAGTGTATAGTCAAATTCAGAATATTCTAATATTGTAATGGTGGTGTGTATAAATCACTTTTAAGTATGGTATAAAGTTAAAGATAAAATTATTAAAAATGACTATAATAATTTGTGATACACAATATAAAAAGATGTAAATTGTGACCTCAATAACATAAAATTCAGGTGAGGGGGGTGAAAGTGTAGAGATTTTGTATGCAATTGAAATTAAGTTATAAACTTAAACTTACAGACTATTATAACTATAAGATGTTTTCGGTAAGCCTCAGGGTAATCACAAAGAAAAAACTAAGTTTTTTTGGAAAGATAAACAAAATTGACAAATTTTAACTGGACTATGAAAAAAGAGAGAAGACAAATAAATAAAACTATAAATGAAGGAGAGGAGGCATTACTACGGATTTCATAGAAATACAAAAGATTATAAGAGACTACTGTGAACCACTATATGCCAATAAATTGGATAACCTATAACAAATGGATAAATTCCTAGAAACATACACCTACCGAGACTGAACCATGAAGAAAGAGAACATCTAAATAGACCAATACTAAGTAAACAGATTTATTCAGTGATCAAAAATCTCCCAAAAAAGCAAAGCCCAGGACAAGACAGCTTCAATGTTATCAAACATTTAAAAATAATTAATTCCAATTCTTCTCAAACTCTTCAAAAATATTAAAGATGAAGGAAAACTTACAAACTCATTCTATGATGCCAGCATTACCTTGCTCCCAAAGGCAAACAAATGCACTACAGGGAAAGAAAAGTATAGGGCAATATCCCTAATTAATATAGATGCAAAAATCCTCAACAAAATCCCAGTAAACTGAACTCAACGGCACATTAAAAAGATCATAACCATGATCAAGTGAGACTTGTTCCTGGGATGGATCAACATATGCAAATCAATAAATGTGATACACCACATGCTGCTACAATGGCCCTGGCCAAAGGACCCAGCCCAGACCCTGGGTGCCTAACCCACCACCCCTTTCCCTGCCATCTCCCTGGAGCCATTTGAGCTGGTCTTGCCCCCAGAGTCACAAGACTGTTGCAGTTTCAGTGGCCCCACCCAGTATGCTCAGCTCAACAGACATGGCACTCTCCAGGTGCTTGACCTACTATCCCTCTCCACGCCCCTCCCTGGAACCCCCTGAGCAGCTCCTGCCATGAACCCCCCAGCCTAGGATCCCACCCAGTGACCTCTGCATTCTCTAGGTGCTCAAACCATCACTGCCCCTTCTCAGAGGCACCTCAGCTGCTGCCTCCATGGGTGCTTGGCCCAGGGACACAGCACAGCTACTACACATGTGCCTGCAAACTGCCCCAAGGGCCCCACCACAGGCTCCTACCTCACTGCCATGTGCACCCCAGGCTGACTCCTACAGTCAGGCTACTACATGCTGTCAGACCTAGCTTAATGGCTGTATGTGCATAAACAGCTGGCCCTGTCGCCACTATTGTGTTTGCACCCACAGCTGGCCCCTGCAGCTGCACATGTACACACAGTTTGGCCTCCCAGCTGCCCCCTCCACACACACACAGAGAACCTCTAACGCCTGTCACCAGCCTGCAAATGGCCCTTGCAATTTTGCATGTGCAAGCTGCCAGCCCACACCACCGCCTATGCACCCACAGTCTTACCCCAGTCCTTGCCACCGTGCATGAGTCTACAGCTGGCTCTGCTGCTACAGACATACCTGCAGCCTCCACATCACAGCACGTGCACATTACTGGCTCTGGCATCCACACCTACTGGCCCTGGCCCTTAGCCACTGGTCACAGAGTGCAGCTGAGGACCCCAACAGCCCTCACTGGCTCAACAGAATGAAGGATAAAAATCATATTATCATCCTGATAGATACAGAAATTTTTTAAAAAATGTCAACATCCTTTAATGATAAAGACTCTCAAAAAATTAGGTATAGAAGGAATGTACCTCAACATAGTAAAGACCACATATGATAAGCCCACAGCTAACATTATACTCAACAGTGAAAATCTGAAAGCTTTTCATCTAAGGTCAGGAACATAACGAGGATGCCCACTCTCACCACCTCTATTCAACATAGTACTGGCAATCCCAGCCAGAGCAAGTAGGCAAGAAAATAAATAAATCAATAAAAGGTATCCAAATTGGAAAAGAAGTAAAATGGCCTCTGTTTACTGATGACATGTTTTTATGTATCGAAAACCCTGAAGACCACAAAAAAACTTTAGATCTAATAAACGAATTCAGTAAAGTTGAGGAATATAAAATCAACATATAAAAGTCAGTTGCATCTCTAGACACTAACAATGAACTAACTATCCAAAGAAGAAATTACAAAAACAATTCCATTTACAATAGCATCAAAAAGAATAAAATACTTAGGCATAAATTTAACCAAGGACATGAAAGATTTCTACACTGAGAACTATAAAATATTGATGAAAGAAATTAGACACAAATAAATGGCTAGATATCCCATATTCATGGATTAGAAGAATTAATATTGTTAAAATGTCCATACTACCCAAAGCAATGGACACATTCAATGCAATCCCTATCAAAATTCCAATAGAACTTTTCACAGAAACAGAAAAAAGAATCTAAAATTCATATGGAACTACAAAAAACTCCAAATAGCCAAAGCAATCTTGAGTAAGAAGAACAAAGCTGGACTTATTACACCTCCTGATTTCAAATTACTTTACAAAGCTATAGAAATTGAAATAGCATTGTTACTGGCATAAAAACAGACACATAGATCAATGGAACAGAATAGAGAACCTGGAAATAAACCCACACATACATGGAGAGCTAGTTTTTGAAAGGGCACCAAGAATAAACAGTGGGATAGCTCTTCAATAGATGGTGTGGGTAAAACTATAAGCAAAAAAAGGAAATTGGATTCTAACCTTACACCATACACAAAAATAAACTCAAAATGGATTAAAGACTTAAATGTAAAACCTGAAACCATAACAGAAAACAAAAGACAAATAATCTGATTTGAAAATGGCCAAAGGACCTGAAAGGACATTTTTCCAAAGAAGATGTGCAAACAGTCATAAGGTACAAGAAAAGGTGCTCACCAACACAGGTCATCAGGGAAATGAAAATCAAACACACAATGAGATATTACTATCGTGTCACATCTTTTAGGATGGCTGTTATCAGAAAAGACGGGATAACAAACCTTGGCAAGGACATGGAGGAAAGGGAGCCCTTGTACACTGTTGGTGGGAATGTAAACTGGTACAGCCATCATGGGAAACAGCATGGAGGTTCCTCAAAAAATGAAAAATAGAACTTCCATATGATCCGGCAATTCCACTTCTGGGTATGTACTGAAAGGATATGAAGTCAGTATTTCAAAGAGATCTCTGCATTCTCATTTCATCATGGCATTATTCACAATAGCCAAGATATGGAAACAACCTAAGTGCCTATCAACAGATGCATGGACAGAGACATTATGGTATACATGTACTGCGGAATATTATGTAGTCATAAAAAGAAGGAAATCCTGCCATTTGCAACAACATGGATGGACCTAAAGTGCATGGTAAGTGCAATAACTCAGACACAGAAAGACAAATACTGTCAGAATCTAAAATCACCAAACTCCTGAGAGCAGAGAGTAGGGTGATTGCCAAGGGCTGGTGGGAAGGGAAAGTAGGGAGGCGACGGTCGGGGGTATCAGTTACACAAGGTGAGTAAATTCTGGGGATCCACTGCAGCACAGTGCCTGCAGTTAACACTGTGTTGTATACTTTAAATTTCTAGGAGAGTAAATCTTAGGTTAAGTGTTCACACCAAAACAAAAATAACAACAGCAGTAATAAAGGGAGTGGGAGAAAAAAATACACAATGAAACAGAAAGAGTAAGGAGTTATATCTAAGTGCGTTTGTAAAGTCTGTATATGTGAAAGGTGAACTGAATTTGAATTCACTGAGAAAAGCATAGATTATTGGCTAGATATTTAGTGGGACAAGTTGCACATCAGTTCACACATTTCTGTAAAATAAACTCCAAATGAGTTAAGGGTTAATGTACAAGCAGAAAAAATGTAGGAGAAGCAAACCATGGATGGTTTTATAATATTAGAGTTGAGGAGTCTTTTCTACGACTAATGCTAGGAAACAGGAAGGGAAGGAATGATCAATCTGATCACACGCATTTTAAAAATATTGATATGGTAAGCAAACACCACACACATGTATGCACGCACATACACAGGCAGTTATTAAACTGGAGAATATATTTTAAACCCATACAATAGATGGGATTAAAGACAGTAATAAACAGATTTTATTAATCAGAAGTGACTGCCAATAGAAAATTAGGTAATGACTATAGTAAAAACTGAAAATAGCCAATAAATAAAAGATCATCTTCACTAGTCAGCAAAGAAACCTAAATTAAACAACAGGGATGTATCCTTTTTGCCTGTCAGATGAACAACGTCAATAATTATTTTTACCCAGAATTAACAAGAGTACAAGGAAGTGAATATCCACACATTGATAGAAGACATATAAACTGCTAGAACCCTCTGGAAGTTCATGTACAATTTGGTATTTTTAATGTACCAAATTTAAATATATCTAAGTTCAATATGTTTGTCCTTTTGACCCATTTTTTTCTATTTCTAGAAATGATCATAAGGAAATTATTGAGGTAATAGCCATCCGTGGTTGTTACAGATTTGTCTATAATGTAGAAAAACTGGAAATACGTACCAATGGGACCTTAGCCATGCAGTAAAATACCATGTAGCCAATAAACCATGAGACTTAGGCCTACGATTATTAATATGGAAAGATAAAATTATGATACATACTGCCATTTGTGTGAATGAATGTTTATAAATATATATAAATACATATACTTATGCAAGGACAAAACCAGAAGAATATAATAAAAATGTTGACAATAGTAATTATTTTGAGGTTTTGGGATTAAAGGTGATTTTCACTTTCATCTTATAATTTTATTTGAACTCTGAATTTTTTCTACAATATACCCGTATTTTATAACTAGAAAAATAAAGGCATTTTAATTTTTAAACTTGCTTTGACATCCAAAAAGTCGAGGATATATTTTACAAAAAAAACCCCATAAAATAAGTAGCCCTACTACACTCAGTGGTATAACACGGTAAAAGCTTATCTGTTGCTCCCTTAAAGTCCGCTGTAGGTCCAGCCACTTTCCAAGGAAGCTGTCCTCCACACGTGGCACCTCCGTATCAACCCACGCTCCCACTGTCACTGCGGCAAAGGAGGGAGCACGGAGAACCGTGCACTGGTTCTACGTGGCACAGATTTCTCTGATCACGTTGCATTAGCCAGAGTGAACCGTATGGACACACCTCCGAGGAACATCCATCCACTCACGTGCCCAGAAGGAGAGAAGTGGTGGAAATGCTGGGGCGGGCGCAGGTAACTGCCCTGCCTGCACACTTATGTGTTTATACTCACAGGAATCTCTCCTGGCCTCTCAGAGCCTTTCATTGTCGTGATCACAAAGCCATGTGTATTTTGTGATCTCTATCAATTGGCCATATCGATGTAACCATTACTTCGATCAGATCCCTAATACTTATTGGGTTAAACGAGTTCCCATAAATCCAATCAATATTTGCTTCCCCACCTCATTGGCCTCTAGGAACTGTATATTCCTGTGCGGTTCCTGTGGCCCCCGGAATTCCCCTCCTCCAAAAGCTGTGTTTCTTAGGAAGGGCGTGTTCAGTCGTACAAATGAAACCCTAGACCTACCATTCAAACTCCTGGCCTCAGGCAATCCTGCCTTGGCCTCCCCAAGGTGCTGGGATTACAAGCAATAGCCACCTTGCCTGGCCTTCTTTGGACTTTTTAAATTGCTTATTATTGACTTGTAAGAATTCTTTATATATTTAGTACAGAAGACTATTGTCAGATATTAATATATGTATTATGAATATTTTCTCGCAGTCTGTGGTTTGGTCTTTTTATTTTTCTAATGGTGTCTTTCTTTAGATGAGCAGAAATCTTTAATTTTAATGAAGTCACTTTATCAATTTTCTTTCAGGGTTAGTGCTTTTTGTGTCCTAAGAAATTATGCCCACCCCAAGATTATGAAAATATTTTCCTTTATTTTCTTCCAAAAGCATCAAGATTTTAGCTTTTATGTCTAGATCTAGGATACATTTTGAATTAATTTTTTGCATGGTGTGAGGTAAAGGTTTATTTTTATTTTGTAGAAAATAACTTTTCTTTCCCCACTAAATTACCTTAACAACTTTGCTGGAAATAAATTGACTATACATTTACATGTGAGTCTGTTTCTAGGATCTATGTTTTGTTTCATTGACCTATTTAACTTTATTCATCCTGGTTTGATTATTGAATTTTTATAGTAAGTATTAAAATCAGATAGTGTGAGTTCTCTAACTTTGTTCTTCTCTTTGTTTGGGCTATCCCAGGACTTTTACATTTCCATATAATTTTAGAATCAGCTGGTCAATCAGCTGTTGGGAGTTTTATTTGAATTATGTTGAATGTGTAGGTCAACTTGGGGGGAATCGATATTTTAACACTATATCTCCATTTATTTAGGTCTTATTTAATATTTGTATTATATTTAATATTATATTATAATATAATATTATATTAATGTATATTTAATATTTAAATATCTCCATTTATTTAGGTCTTATTTAATTTCTATATGCAGTGTTTTGTAGTTTTCAATGTAAAGGTCTTGCATACCTTTTGTTAAAATACTTTATAAGTATTTTGTGCTTTCCAAAGCCGTTACAAATGGAATTGCTCTTTATTATTTTAATATTAAATTTAATATTTAATAATTGTTCCCAATGTATAGAAACATAATTGATTCTTGCATATTGATTTTCTATACCATGAACTTGATAAATTTGCTTATAAGTCCTAGTAGGTTTTTTTTGTAGATTCCTTAGGATTTTTTACCTATTTAATCTTGTTTTCTGCAAATAAACAGTTTTATTTCTTGCTTTTCAATATTTAGTCCACATATATCTTTTTCTTGCCCTATGCCTCTGAAAACTTGAGTCTTCCTTGAAGAATATTCCTCTTCTTCATTCCCCAGAGTTAGACAGAAATACCTCTTTCCCATTCTTCTGGTTTCTGTAAGGAGGGATTTTCTCTGAACGTTCCTGGCTGGTTGGCTAGGTAGACTGAGTTACCTGACCGGTGAGTTGGGTTAAGAACTGGGCCTGAGTATCAGAGCCCCTCCTAGCTTTGCAGGCAGCCGGCCTGCCTGCAAAACGCGTGAGCTTGATTGCTGTAAGTTCAACGTCAAAAGCTCTGTCCCTGTAGGGGGAGATCGTGGTAGTGCCATTGTTTTTGGACTCGAAAAGTATGTCTGACGACCTTAGGGCTCATTCATAGATCCTTTGGCTCTCATCCTGAGCTACATACTCTGACTTAGCCTTTAACAATACCGATCATATATTGACTGTCATCTGTTCTAACACCTGTCTTATGGCTCAGTTTGTTTAGAACTCGGGTGGGAAAGAGGGTGCCTTTATTGGAACAAGACTCACGGTCAGTACCTCCCTAGTTTATCTCCCACCATTGTCTGGGACTCCAACTTCTGTTCATCTAAAGCATTGTTCTCAATTCCAGATGTACCGTAGAATCATTAGAGGGGCTTTTAAAATGTACCAAGGCCCAGGCCCATCCCCAATAAATTAAGTAAAAATATAGAGGTGAGAGCCAGACATACTTTTAAAAAATAAAGCTGTCCGGATTCAAAGCACAGGAAGCGCTGAGAACCACGTATCTGAATCATCTAAACTATTCTGCAACGTCTCTGTCTCTGCTTTGGATCCTCCCACAGTTTTGGGGCCAGCCTAATTTTCAAGATTAGGATATATGAGATACAGCCTTTTAATCAATTAAACAGAAACTCCCTTTTCTTTTTTTATCTAATAATAAAGTCCACAATATTTCTATAGGTAAAGCTAACACAATAAGGGTCTTCAGGACTGAGAAGCGTAAGCCGCGTGCGTGGGGCGCAGAGCCACAGAGAGAACGCTGACAGGGAACGTCGTGATGGTTCTGGGTCAGCCTGCCTTGGACCTGGGTGAAAATTAATGTTATCCTCCAGAGGGGAAAGCAACCCTACTGGTTGATAGACCTAACTAACAAAACACAATAGAGGGAGTAAAAACTGTTCAACTTGTGCAATATTTGGACAGCTGAACACAGCAACTACGGCAAAGTGAGCCTTAATAGAAACTATAGAAGGCTGTGCAGGACAGATACAAGTGCCACACACCAATGTCCAAAGGCACATGCCCTGGCCCCACTGTGAGCCTCTCCCATGTGCTGCCTCAGTGCCCTCCTGCCTTGTTCCCAAAGTTCCTGCACAAACATCTCAGTTGCTGGCATTTAAAGAGGCCCAGTTGAGAATCAACTGAGAAATAAGACAAAAGACAGGAAATGTGGAAACCAAAATACTATCTTAATCACTGGAGAAGCCAGTCCTGGAAAATACGGCTCAGATCTCCAGGAAAGAGGGTTTCCTTATTCTGAACCCCAAAAACAGGCAGTCAGGTGGGATCCAGTCACAAAAAGACCACAGACCACCCCTGCCCTCACCCATAGGGCAGGGCTTCATCACTGAGTTCATGGCATGGCCAAGAGCAATTCAGAATATGGGGTCGGCAGACAGGCCAAGTCCTAAAGAGAAGAGGAGAGGAGGGGACTAGCAGACACATGATGCTCTCTCTAAACTCGTGCATCAGATCAGACTGTCCTTCCTCCTGCTCTGGGGTGGGGTTAGTGGGAGATGGGGAGAGGCAGGAGTGTTGTGCTAATGGAGCTCCTTATGAGAAAATTCAGGACCCCTCTAACAGTAAGGAAAAATTGAAGGTGACATAATGTTTAAAAATAAAATATTTAAATCCAATACAAATAAGTTCAAAAATGTAAAACAAATAAATTTTAAATGATGTAAATAAAGGCTAAAACTAGTTGTGATAAATTCCAAATGTACCTAAAAGGGGGAAAAATTGGATAAAATCCCAATAAATGAGTTAAAATTAAAGATAACAATAGATGAGCTGTAAAATAAAAAATATAAAATTTGAAGCTTAGACAGCTAGGTAAAAGAGAACAAAAAGGAAGAAATAGCTAGAATCAAACTTGCAATGACTCTGTAACATCAATAGTATATAAAGAATTCTAAATTCCCAGGGAAGAATCTGATTGGCCTTCTCTGGTTTGGCTGCACATCCCTAGTCCAATCAGCTCTGGCCAGTGGGGCAGGGTCACAATGTACAAGGTGGCTGATAGGTTCCTTCCAGAGTAGGAAAAGTGGAAGTTACATGTAGGACAGACACTTAAAAAGGTAAATGTGACAGATAGACTGGTATAGACATAGCATGGCCTTTGGAACTGAGTTCAACATCTCTGAGCCTCAGTTTCTTCACCTGCAAATGGAAACATTACAACCTACCTTGCAGCATTACCATGGAGATTCAACAAGAAAATAACACAGCTGGACTGGGAGGGTGCTCTCTCCCCCATGGAGGAGAACATAACCAATTCTTCCTGGAGTGCTCCTTTTAGGAGGTACTAAAAGGAGCACTCCAGGCCTGAATCACTCCATGTCCAAAGGTTCCCAGGACCCCTTGGTCCCAACACAATCCCAGAAGTTGGAACAACTTTTTTTAAAGGAACCATAACATCCAAGATTTGATTCCTAGACCCCTCCCCATGGCTTCCCTCTGAAGCAGAGAAGCATCTTCATGTCAGAGGAACTGGGCCCAGTAATTCAGCATGTTAAAACACTGGTGCACCTTTCCACCAGACCCACTTCATTACACTTGTCCCTAATCAGTCCCCTGACTCTGTGCTCTGACATCTGTTTAATGTTCCTGTTTCTGCCTCTGGAACTGGCCTTGATTTCAATATTTCTCTTCCTTAGCTGAACCCTGTTGTTTCTTACGGATGTGACTTCTTACTCCTCCTTCCTGCTTTTTGTACTATCCCCTGTGTCAAGTAGGATCCTACTCCCCCTTGTCAGCTCCTTGAGACCAACCCTTGGTGTCACCCACTGGTCAGACCTATTGCTGGCCTGCTCAGTGCCCTGGGGGGAGGTTTGATCAAAGCCCAGTTACTCACTGGGGTCAAGACCATGCACATGACCAGGCACAGTCTCATAAGGACAGACCCTAGGTGAGTCTAGGGGCCCCATCCATTTGCGTCTGTAGTAAGACAGGAGAGGGGAATGGGAGGGGTGAGTGTAGGAGGCTTTCACAGCTCTGCCTGCACCACGAGAACACGCCTGGGCTCACCTGCTGGAGGGGGACATGTGGAACAGAACTGAGTCACCACAGTGAACCTCTAGATCTGTGAGGTCCCAACCCACGGCCAGCTGTCCCCCAGCCCTGTGCATGAGCCCAGCTGAGACCTGAGGAACTGCCCAGATGAAATCACCAACCTGCAGAGTTGTGAGCTGGGTAAGTATGAATTATGCTAAGTCACTGATTTGGGGATGGCTTGTTACACAGCAGTATGTGGCAATACGTGACAGTAACACAATCTCATCATCAGAGGAAGGTTAAGATTTGGTGGCATCTACCACTCATATTCATCTCCTGGTCTGGCTTCTTTCTGGACTCACACTCGAAACCTACGGAGAGGACAGTTTTCAGGCAGAACTGACAGAACTCTTGTACTAATCTTGGTGAGATACTGGAGCATAAACCACCTTGCTCTGGGGTCTTACCAACAGGAAGCGGCACAGGCAGCAGCCATGGCATTCTTCTGCCTCTCCCAGTAGAGTCCGGTGCTGCTTAGGCGAGTCCAAGGCTCCGTGGCCTCAGGAGCAATGGTCAGCGGGTGCTGCGGTCGGTGCCCAGCGGCAAGGACAGGAGGAGAGATGATGCCCAGAAACACGGTGCAGATACGACAGAACTGTGAGTACAAGAGCTGGGTGAAGGGAAGACAGTGGCTGGTGCCATGTTGTGACCGCCAGATGCGTGTGACACCATCTGGGTGAGGATTCTGGGGACTGGATCCTGCTCTACAGCAGAGGCCACGAGCCAGGGGAAGGAATCGTGACTATGGACACTTCCACTCACCACCAGGTCGTCACCGCTGGGTCTCCTCTTCGCAGCTGTCAACTGACACCAGTCCCACTTCCATTCCTGGACAGTAATCTAATGTAAATTGCTAAACCTTTTGGTTTTTTCTTTTCTTTTGGTCTTTTCTTTTTTTTTTTTTTATCACTGAAGTTTAACCTATAACGTCAATTACTGTTTATTTCCCAAACAAGGTATCAAAGCATATTACATGCATTGAAAGTGGTCCTAAATTTTTCATTCCCTTTGGTAAATTTCTCACGTGACTACTGGAGAATAAAAGCTGATGGGGCACGGAAAAGGGCCACTCTGTGAACGTCTGTGGACAAGCACGTGTCCTGAGAAGCAGTGTAGGGACAGTGAAGACCCTGTGCGTGGCGGGAGACCGGGCTAGGATCCCAGCCCTGCCACGTAATTAACAGCGTGACCGTGGACAAGTAACTCAGCCTAGCTGCATCTCAGTTCCCTTGTCTGAAAAACAGGCATGAGGCCTACCTCAGAGGGTTGTTTATTCATGTAAAATGCTTGCAATAGCACCTGGCACCTCATGAGCACACAAGTGTTAGCTATTTTTGTTGTATTACTGTAAACACTGAATGATCTAGAGAAGGGATGTGTGCAGCCGGCTGGAGCAAAAGCACGTTGTCGTGAATTTCTGACGTACCGTGGACTCAGAAGACGGGGAAACCTGGCTCAGGCCACCTGTTGTAGGCATTTGTCGCAACTGTCCGTGAACAGCAGCGCACTTCCACGCGACCGGGTGAACACGTGGTGGGCGGCGGGGTGCAGCAGTCTGAGTCGAAACTGCCTCGTTCCACTGCAGACGTGGCGTTTTCTACAAATTGAAGGTCTGTGGCAACCCCGCTTCAGGCACGTCTATCAGTGCCCGCGTCCATGTGCTCACTGCGTGTCTCTGTGCCACATTTTGGTGACGCTCGCAGTATTTCAAACTTTTTCATCATATCTGTCACTATGACCCGCCATCGGTGATCTTTGATGTTACTATTGCAATTGTTTGGGGGCACCATGAACCACACTCGTGTCAGACAGTGAACTTTATTGATCCGTGTTGTCTGTCTTCTGACTGCTCCACTGACCAGCCATCCTCTCTCCCTCTCCCTGGGCCTCCCTGTTCCCTGAGACACGACATATTGAAATCAGGCCAGTTAATAACCCTGCAGCGGTTTCTAAGCATTCAAGTAGAAGGAAGAGTTGTACGCCTCTCACCCTAAACCAGAGGCTAGAAATGATTAAGCTTAGAGAGGGAGGCCCGTCTAAAGCTGGACCAGGACGAAAGCCGGGCCTCTTGTGCCAAATAGGTGAGTTGTGAATGCAAAGGAAAAGTGCTTAAAGGAAATTAAAAGTGCTACTCCAGTGAACACATGAATGATAAGAAAGCGAAACAGCCTTTTGCGGATGTAGAGATTTAGTGGTCTGCATGGTAGATTAAACCAGCCACAACATTGCCGTAAGCCAAAGCCTAATCCAGAGTAAGGCCCTAAGTCTCTTCAATTCTGTAAAGACTGACAGAGGTGAGGAAGCTGCAGAAGTTTGAAGCTGTCAGAAGTTGGTTCATGAGGTTTAAGTAAAGAAGCCATTTCCGTCACATAAAAGTACAAGGTGAAGCAGCAAGTGCTGTAGCAAGTTATCCACAAGATTTCGCTAAGATTATTGATGAAGGTGGCTGCTATACTCAGCAGTGTTCACCACAGCCTACCGGGGGAAGGTGCCATCTAGGACTTTCATAGTTACAGAGGAGAAGTCAATGCCTGGCTTCAAATCTTCAAAGGACAGGCTGACTCTTGTTAGGGGCTAATGCAGCTGGTGACTTTAACTTGAAGCCCATGCTCATTTGCCCGTCCACAAATTCTAAGGCCCTTAAGAATTATGTTAAATCTACCTCTGCCTGTGCTGTATCAATGGAACAGCAAAGCCCTGATGACAGCATATCCGTCATGGCATAGTGTACTGAATATTTTAGGCCCACTGTTGAGACCCGCTGCTCAGAGAAAGATTCCTTTCAAAATATTTCTGCTGACAGGGCACCTCACCATCCAAGATTTCTGATGGAGACGTACAAGGAGATTAATGTTTTCATGCCTGCTGACATGAATCCACTCTGCAGCCCGTGAATCAATGAACGATGCCGACTCTCAAGTCTTATTATTAAAGAAATACATTGTGTATTTCTTAAATGCCATAGGTGGTAATTCCTTTGACGGATCTGGGCAAAGGTAAATTGAAAACCTTCTGAAAAGGATTCACCATTCCAAATGCCATTAAGAAAATGATTAAGTGATTCATGAGAGGAGATCAAAATACCCACATTTACAGGAGTTTGGAAGAAGTTGATTTCAACCACCACGGATGACTTTGAAGGGTTCAAGACTTTGCTGGAGGAAGTCACTGTGGATCAGGTGGAAAGAGCAAGAGAACTGGAATTGGAAGTGGAGCCTGAAGATGTCACTGGATCGCTGCAATCCCGTGATAGAACTCGTGAAAATCTCATAATGAGGAGTCGCAGCTTATGCGTGTGAGCAAAGAAAGTGGTTTCTGGAGATGGAATCTCCGCCTGGTGAAGATGCTGTTAAGTGGCAGCAGAGGATTTAGAATATTACATAAACTTAGTTGATAAAGAAGCAGCAGAATTTGAGAGGAGACTCCAATTTTGAAAGAAGTTCTGTGGGTAAAATGCCATCAAGCAGCACGGCAGGCTACAGGGAAATCCTTCATAAAAGGAGGAGTCAGTCGATGCAGCAAACGTCATTGTTGAAATTGCCACAGTCACCTTCAGCAGCCACCACCCTGGTCGGTCAGCAGCCACCAATGTCTAGGCAAGTCCTTCCAACAGCAAAAAGATTACAGCTCACTGCAGGCTCAGATAATTGTTAGCATTTTTTAGTAATAAAGTGTTTTTTAATATAAGGTATGTACATTTTTTAAAACATTATGCTACCACACATTTAATGGACTACAGTACAGTGCAAACAGAACTTTCATATGCACCGGGAACCTCCCAGAATTTGTGTGACTTTATTGCCACATTGGCTTTGTTGTGGTGGTCTGGAACTGGACCTGCCGCATCTCTGAGTTGTGCCTGTACCCGCTTGAGTGGTCCTGGGCAAGCCATTCAGTGAGCCTGATTCTCTGCAAATGGGAACTAATGCCTGCCCCTCCCCCCACCCGGAATGTCGTGGACCCCAGTGGGCCAAAGCGAGTGACAAGTGCATGCGCCGACCCCAAGTGATCGTGTTATCGAGCACTCAACCCACCTCCTGACCTTGCTGCTTCCTCAGCATCCGTAACAGGACCTGCTCGGAAAACCTGCCCAGCATGTGGCTGCAGAAGCCCCTTGAGTTGGGCTCTTTTACAAAACTTGAAAGTAGGCGGAAGGGTTTTCTGTGCCCCAACCGGAGGGAAGCTGTGTGCTGTGTTCCAGGTGGGAACTGAAGGCCCAGCCGAGGCCCGCGGACGTCGGTCAGGAGCTACCGTCTAAGATCCGTGCCGTGAGCCTCCGGTCAGCCGTCTGGCACGGGCGGGGTCTGCAGCTGGAAGACTGTGCTTAGAAATCAATTCGACATTAAAAATAATCAAGGCCTTTTGCCAACACGGTGTGTCATATTTATTGGGGCTATTCACAGGTAAGCTCAAAATACAATGAAGGGAAAAGACCAGATGCCATCAGTAATGTCAAGAAACAAAATACCGAGCGTTTCTTAGTTTCACACGCTGCGTTCCACTGCAGCTGAGGAACACGGGCAACTGGCTGACATACTGCAACGGGTGTGATTTATTTTTAGCAACAGGAAGCACACACATTTAACCAACGACTTTTAGGACAACAGGCAAAAAAGAAAACTATATTTTCATGTAGCTAGGGCAAGAACATCATTTATACAAATTAAATTGATACAAAATACATTATAAAGAGAGCACACATACAAAAGTCATTAAGTTGGTCAGAGAGCAAGGATGTCACAGGACGCCGCGCGGAGGGACACTGGCGCGAGTGCGTTTCAGTTACGAAAGGACGTCCACGGTTTTTGTTACACGTTTACTGAGGTAAAGGCACGATCACTTCAACATAGTTAATGGGGAAGAATCCAGACTCCCCGTGTATCATTCCTTCATACCAGTTTTCGTCTATTTGATTGGTTAACGTAATGATGTCCCCTTCTTTAAATCCTAATTCTCCTGGGTTTTCTGGCTCAAAGTCATAGAGACCACGACAGCAGGGCTGGTCCATGGGAACGTTAGAACCTGTCCGCACGACATGGAGACAAAAAGTACAGGTTAACGTGACAACTCGGCCAAGGGAAGCTGGAAACGTGGAAAATTTTTGGAGAGACCATGAGCAGCCGGCCCCAGCTTCCTTCCCACGGCAGGGCTGGCTCCACCCAGCTCGTGGAGCTGCGTTTGCGGTCTCTGGCTCTGCCGGCTGCCCTCGCCCACTTCCTGGGCCCGGCGTCTGTCTGCAGTGCTCCCCGGCAGAGACCCAGGCCCAGGCCCAGCCCGTCTCCTGGAAGCAGCCGCCCAGCGCTGCGGGAGCCCTAAGAGAGGCAGGAGGAACCACCCGGCCCAACCCCGCCCTCAGGGAGCTCCCGGGTTGTCCGTGGAGACTGGGTGATGCACGGGCACGTTTAAAGAACAAACATGGGGAGGCACCACGCGTGGCTCAGCAGCTCTGAGGAGAGGGCCACAGGGAGGACCTTGGTGGTCCGAGAGATCTCGCAGAGCTGCTGACCGGGAGCTAGGCCATGGCAGGCCGTGGGGCGGGGGGAGAGGAACCAGAGTATTTACAGACCAGTCTGACGTCCTGGGGTTACTAAACCAAGCCTGGGGTTCTCAGAATAACATTAAAAATTTTTTTTTCAAAGCTAAAAAACATTGGTAATTGTAAGAGAAAAGAAAATGCATGCAAGATGGAGAAAGGTCAGCTGTAACCAGAGATAACCAATGTGCAGCTATCAGATTCTAGATGTCTTTAGGAATTTGTTCATATATTTACATACAATTGTTTTCATGAAACAATCTCTGTATACATGCTCTTGTGAACATCCTTCCAGTTACTTTTAGTGACTGACCGGCTGTTAACTCTAACGACATGAAAGGATGTCATTCACTCATCCCCTTTTGGACACTGAAGGCCCTTTCTTCTTTTTCTTCCTTCCTTCTTTTTCTTCCTTCCTTCTTTCCTTCCTTCCTCCCTTCTTTTCTCTTCCTTTCTTCATTTCCTCCTCCTTTCTGTCTCGTCTTTGAAAAATAGCTTACACATAAATATCCACACATGTGCACAATTAATTCCTGAGGATAAATTCCTAGGAAGGGATTTGACGGTCACAGGACATAAATTTTCCCAGATAGTTGACATTTACCGTCAATTCATTTTTCTGTCATTTTCTTAAAAATTTCAGGAGCCCCTTTATCTACAAATATTTGTGCTTTATCTGTCACGTTTGATACAAGCATTATTCCCAGTCATCATCTTTTTTTTGGTTTTTTTCTGTTTTGTTTTTGGAGTTTGTGCTGGCAAAGGGGCAGGAAGTGGGGTTTCTGTTTGGTTTTGGCATTTGTACAGAAATTTAGAACAGCAAAAGCAGTCAAATTAACCAGACTTTTCATTCATGGTCTGTTCCCCACAATCATACGTAAATATTCAACTAAATTTTATTCCGGTACTTTAAATTTTTTTTCATGTCAGAACTTTTAATCCATTTGGATTTTGGCGAAAAGAAGTACGGACCTAATGCTTAAGCCGTTACGCCAACATACTTTATTAAATAACTCATCTCCCTCCCCTGACTTCAAATACTGTCTTTATCTCTGTCTTGTCTTTAATTATCGTGGGCACTTGGATCTATTTTAGGATTTTCTATTTTGTGCCACTGATTCATTTCGGTAACAGAACCCGTATCATGTTTAATATCGTAGCTTTAAAACAAATGTTAATAACCAGTAAAACAAGTTCCCAGTCATTACTCTTCTATTTCAGAATTTCCTAGCTGTTCTCATGAAATCACTTAATTAGGTAAACTTTAGTATCAAGTTTCTCCCACAAAAATCCCATTTCAATTTTGACTGGATCATGCTCTTTTATTCTTTGAGTATTAATAAGATTAATTTTAGGAGATTTTGTTTGAATGAGTGACCGCTTGGAAAAAACCACACTGGTGGTCCATGTACTATGCTTTTATTCTATGGCGAGATTGAGTTTGTTGCTATACTTAAGGTTTTTGCATCTGTATTTAAAAGTGAGATTTTGCATTCTGGTTAGGTTTTAGTATCAATTAAGTTAGCTTTATTTTAAAAAATGAACACTTTTTTTCTTTTTCTATTTTCTAAAATATTCACATCTTGAAGATTTGAAGAACAAAAAAACTGCCCCAAGCTAGGCCCATGGATTTCTGAACACGGGGTGCTTTCCAGGACAGCTTAGGACAACGCCTTGGTGTGTCTCAGGAGGACGTGGGGTCGCCTCACTGGTTCTCTATAACCCCCGAAGGACCTCAGCAGTTCCCACAGTTTCACAAAAAGGAGCCAAAGGTGGGCTGAGGGGCTGCCCATGTGGCCCCCCGGCTAAGTGAGACGATGTCCCACCCAGAAGAGGCTGGGGGCATGGACCCGGTGCAATCCTTCCCCGGGACTGAAATCTCTGATGTATCTGATCTTACTCCTGCCATCCTATTTGATGCTTTGCAGTTTTATTTCCTTTTTATATGATTATGAAACACTTTTTTTCCCTTTAGACTTCAAGCGAGAGTTGAAACATGCTCGCCTGGAGAGTACGCTCCTTCCTCACCGAGTCTTTTAGCTCCAAGGAGAAAGGGAAAGTAAATTTGGGTATCTCTGCGGCTGGTCCGCTGAGAAGCACTTCTGTCCCGGGGAGGGGCAGGGAGGTGGCAGCGTCGTGGGGAGGGAGGAAAGAGCTGGGGCAGGGAGCTCGCCTGCTGTGAGGGGGGTTTTACTCTATTTGTTTCGACAGCTAGAAATTCGCTGAGGGGCGCCCATTTCTCTGACTCCTCGAGTGCCAGACCCTCCTCGGCACTTCGGCCGTGTCCAGGTGGGAGTGAGCGCCAAGCCGGGACCCACCTAGGGGCTCCCCAGGTCACCCTGCGGTCCTCAGGCAGCGGTTCTCAACTTGGGGGCACATTAAACAGCCACCACCCAGGTTGAACACCAAACCAATTAAACCGGAGGCTCTGGCCACGGGACCTGACGTCAGTACTTTCTAAGTTCCCCAGGTCTTTCCAGTGTCCAGGGCAGGCTGAGAAGCACCAACGCAACGGTCCTCTGCTTCTTCCGTTCTCTCTTCCCAGAGCCTGGAAGTGCCGCGGCGTCTCAGCCGGACAAGGGGACAGTGGTGGCGGCAGGTTCTTCCTCCTCTGCAGGGAGGCAACTCCCGGCCGTGTGCTGACTTACAGGTGGGTGGGCCTTTTAAAATCTGGACCCACCTGCAGTGTGACCTCTAGGATCTACTTGATGTTTCTAGCATCCGACGGCTCCTCCCGTGACAGGTCCCCAACCCCTGCCCGAGTCTGCATGTTCTTCCCGCCATTGCGGGGAACACTGGGAAGTGGAAGTACTCAAATATTGGGGCTTAGTTCATTATTTTGAATTGAACAGAATAACAGGCGATGATGTCAAACAGAGCACTGGGCACCTGAGTGTCTGCGATGCAGAACTTCCCTTTTGTTTTGGTGGTTCGGTGTGCATCTGGGCGGGCAGGCAGGCGGGGGCTGGGCGCCGAACACGCACAGCAACTTGAGCCGTGAGTCAGAGTCGATTTCATTAATGTGTAACTGTTTAACGTGGATTAGAAAAATGATTAGTATTCTTTTAGCATTTCTCCCACTACCAGTTTTTAGCGGAGAAGGAGTCGAGTGCCAAACCACATGGTGTCTCGGGAAGCATTTCCTCGAACACAATGTCAACGCTGGAACTGACCCTGGCAGTCCTCCCGGAACCCGCCCCTTTCCACGAGGAGGTAGAAATGCCTCTGAGAGGTCACAGTGGCCGGGCTCCAGGGCTACCGTCCAAGCCAGAATGAGACACCAGGGCTCCAGACCCCAGGCCATGACCCTCCTTGCTCCATGTCACCTCGTACATGATCTATGACACGGCTAAGGTTGCCAAGACATTGTGCGGCTGTCACGCTGACTACAGGGTTAACTGTGCACACATTTCCCTCCCATTTACTCTATACGCGAAGACCAAAATCAGTACCAAATGGCAGGCACACACTCGTCCAAGGCCACCACCTGGGTGCGCATACACGTGCACTGTCTGCACGCACGCTGAACACGTCAGGGAAAGGACACGTTACTCACGTCTCACTTCATTCATTCCGGGCAAGGGACCACTGCCACGTGGCCCACTTTGATATTCTGAGAGCTGGAACGAGACCAGCACTCATGTCACATGCCATCAGCAAACGAACCCACGACAGGGCATCTCTCCCGAGACACGCAGGGGAGAGACCCTGCACAGAGCTCGCTGGCGCCAGCATCGCACCTGGCGCTCGCCCCCGCCAGGCTGCCACAGCTCTGGGTGCTGTTCTCAGCAGCGTCGGCCCTGGATAAGCCGCAGGGGCCAGAGGCGAGACTGGCTGTCCGGAACGATGCGTGCAGCAGGACGATATTCTGAAATACCAACGCATGTTTCATTCTGGGTCAGTTTTGTTGCCTGGGGCCCTCGACCCAATGAGCTGTGGCCTCCTTTACCCGAGGGGGAGGGTGGAACGCAGACAGGACCAAGCAGTCAATGTTTAGCTTTTAAGTTAGAAAATAAGGCTATTTCAGTTGTAAAACGCTGCGGAAGCCAAGGCTTGCAGGCTTTCGTGCCAGAGCCAGGTAGGCTTTTGTGAGATTTGAAAGAGAGAGAGAGAGAGAAACTACTGGGTTCCAAGGAACCAGAGCTTGAAGAACTCAGAGCCTAGAGATTTCATTACAAGCTGTGGAAAGGAAGGGGCTGTTTCCTGCCACCCAGAGCAGAGATACAAGCTCTTGCTGGAGGCAGGGAACGGGGAAGGGGCCTGGAGAAAGAAGAGGGTGGGCGGGAAGGCTGGAGCACTCCCGGATCTCACTCTGGGGCAGGGGCGTAGGCCCCACCTGCTGCTGGAACCCGAGACAGGGGGCTCCCCACCGCTCTCCACTCACATGGCTGCGGTTCGGTGGAAAGGCGGGTTGCTAGAATTAAGCAGGGAGGTGCTGAGAGCCCCTGGCTTCCCACGAACTGAGAACAGACCCCCCAAGTCCCAGCAGGAGGTGAGGCCAGAGGCGGCCTGAGGGTGGTTACACAGGGCTTGGAGGCGGCTTGGGCCACAGATGTCAGCAGACCCCAGCCCCGCCCCAGGCCTCCTGTGACAAGTCACCCCAGCAGTGGCTCTAAGTCCCTTCACCTATAAACTCCCCCTGTGCTCAGGCAACATCTTGGGTAAGACAGGTGGGAAGCGAGAACCTCTGAGAAAACCAACAGCCCTGATAGGGAATTTCAGCTCAGAATTGATTGTGTTTAAATCCTGATCGCCTGAGCAACAAAGGGATTGTCTACACTTTCTATTGGAAGGGACTGAGTTACCTTGAAATGGCAAGATTATGTTTTTTTCCACCATTAGAAGAAATGGAAAAAAGATTAAATTTTCTTTCTTTCCTTTTTTTTTTTGTCAACAGTGGAAATGGAAAAAAGATTAAGATGTTTCCACCACTGGTCTAAATGGAGGCTCCTAAGTGAGTTCAGTTCAGTTAAAGAGAATCAAACTTTCTGCCCACCTGAGAGACCCTGTGTGAATTTTTCCTAGACATAAACGAGAAGCCCAAGTCGCCATGGATGGAGCCCAAGGTCCAGGCAGGACGGGCTGCATCTGCTTGGTGGGGTCTTCCCAACGGTGCTGGACACAAGCATCTCCAAGGGGCCCAGATGCCTGGTTTCCCACCACCAGAAGTCAGCACATCTGCTGGAAACTTCCCGTAAGAAAAGACGGGTCCTACCCCGTGTCCCATCTTTGTTAACAACCCACTCCTTTTCCCTGTGGTCTTGCAGCTGCTCTCGTCCACCGCCACCTCCTGCCCCCCGACGTCCCCGGGTCGGCTCCTGCAATCGGCTTCTGAGACCGCTGCGAGCATGCGCACACGAGCTCCTGACCCCGTGCTGTCCAGGGAGGAGGCCTCCGCCTGCTGCCGCCCTCCCCGCGTGGCCTGTGCTCACTTTCTTTTCCTCCCGAGACCTGGCTCCACCGTAACATGAGAGCAGAGGTGGGAAAACACAGTCTTCCTTGTTAAAGTACTGAAACGAAGATTATTTTAACAGAGAAAAGGGAATGTCCCTGTTAAATATTTATCATTCAAGCTCTGTTCCACACCATTAGGAAAGAGAGAGAGACAGAGAGAGAGAGAGAGAGAGAGAGAGAGAGAGAGAGAGAGACCCCACCACGAGAGTTTTAGGGTGGCTGGTCAGGAAGTACTGCATCGGCCACACACGATAGGTGGGGAAACCATGTTCCCCCTAAAATAAATCGCACTTCCCACTTGGCGATAATATAGTCCAGTTTCTAACAATATAGGGTCCCCTCTTATTTTAACAGAAGGAAAATTCTTTGCAGTGGCTCCCAACCCCACCTGTTTTGCCCACGTCCCTGCTGCAGAGGGTTAGTGGCACGCACATTTTGTTCCGGTCACAGTGGTCCATGCCCACGGTCCCCAGCCCTGCTCAGCTGCAGAGATGAGACAGTAACGCTCGAGTTCTAGTGGTTACCTTACCATGCGCTGGGACAATATCCTAAGTGCCTCGGAGGTATTAATGGACTCAGTTCCAGAGAAATCCTATGAGTGGGTGCCATCCCCCCGGTTTGAGGGGTGGAGGAACTGAGGCAGACCGAGGTTTAACACGGCTAAGCAGCGGTGCTGAGATTCAGCCTCTGGCCGGGTCCGGAGTCTGTGGCCCCGACCACTGTGTCGCTTACCCCCTCTGAGAGGCAGCAGCTTGTGGGTTTATCCCCACCACATTTCTCAGCCAGACCCCACCAAGGGGAAGGCCCGTCAGCTGGGCTTGCAACAAGCCTTTGGGTCCTCAGCTCAGCTCGCCCCAGGGCGCTCTAAGAGCAATTCTCTACCTGAATCCCACCCGCATCCTCAGGAGGGCCCGCCCGGGTCCCACCTGGCCTTGCCAGTAACGCTCGAGGGGTGTCCTTCTGACGCTTGGAGCCTGCCCCGCCTTCCTCGGCCTGAGCTCCTGCTTCTAGGTGAGCGGCTCAAGATTTCCATTAAAAATCACGTCCCCCCCACAGGTGGTGGATGGGACACCAGGGTGGAAATGGCATCAGAAGGGACTGACATCTCTGCAGCCTGCCCTTCTCTCTCTCTCTCTCTCTCTCTCTGCCCCCACCCCTCACCCTGTGCCACACGCCAGGACCTGGAAGCCTGTCCCCGAGGGCTCCCGTTCCAGCTCTGAGGTGAAGGTGAAGGAGGGGTCAGTGGGGCAAGGGGCATCGTTCTGTCTGTAGCACTAAAAATCACAGCTCTTTGGCTGTCCTTGAACTTGTGTTCTTTGCAGACCACCAAAGGATCCCACGGCAGTCTCTCCTCCTTTGCTGGCCTTGACTTTGGGGGTTTCATGACCCAGAAGCATTTGGTTAGAGCATCCCCACTGAAAGGCAAACCGCGACCCATCCCCACACCTATTTTGGGGAGAAAAGGGACCGAGAAAGAAGTAATTCACCAACTGCTGTCACCACGAGTCCCTGTACAAGGTACGGAGTCTCCCGGGAGCTACTGACCTGAGGAGGGCTCTTTGTCTTTTAGTAAATGCCCCAGACTGCGGTGCCTTTGAGTTTTTGTTCCTGCTTTTTATAGTTTCTCTCTTGCCTCCCTTGTAGTCGGGCTGCGACCTGTCACCTTTTCCTGCAGTCAGTGGGCCTTCCCGAAGCAGTCCCCCGGGCCCTTCTAATCTGCTGGCTCCAGTCTGCAGTAGGCTGGAAATCAGACAACCAGTTATGTAGCATCAACCGCTGCCGCCTCGTAGCCTCTTACTCTGTAGCAGGTGCGAGAGCAGCACCTCTAATGTACATGATCTAATCTCATCCTTAGAATAATCCTGTGCAGTAGGGGTGATAACCCCCATTCTTTAGATGACAAAATTGAGACCCAGAGGCATGAAGTGACACAGAGCCAGGACTTGGGCTTCCCCCTGACTCCAAAGCCCACTTCACCCACAGGCTGCAGGTTAGCACCCTCTAGGCTGGGTGGGCTCATTTTCTGCTCACTTCCACATCTGAAGTCTGGAAATCCTAAGGTGTCCCTTGTTACTCACGCTACCCATAGGGCAGCTAAGGAGTGAACAGGAAGGCTCCTGTTCATGGGTGGAGTCAGCAGCCCACTCAGGAACGGGACCCAAGTTTCCTTCCGGAAGCTTTGGTTCCACGACCCAGATGACCCTGACATTTGACTGCCCCTGTACCATCTGACCAGACGGTCCATCTCCTGCCACGGTGGGGCAGAAGCCTGATTTGAAACTCCCAAGTTTATTTCTGGTTCCGACTCGTTCTCAAGCACTCACCGAGGGCGGGTGTACTCCGGGTCGGCCACCACGCTCTCCTGGGAGACGCCATCTCTTCTGAATGAGGACGAGCACATCTGGTGCAAACTCCCTTCAAAAGCTACCATTTCTTTTTTTTCCAGTCTAGCATCTCAAACTCTTGCAGCAAAATTCTTTTGAAGCTAATACCTTCCCCTTACCTGACCTGGACACAACATTGGTGTGTAATTCTGATAATACCACAAAAACCATTTTGTTCAACATCTCTATGATATGATTTTTGCCCACTGGAAGAGCAGACTGGTCAGCAACTTCAGATCTTTGCACCCTCTCTCTGCATTGGGTCCCCTTTGGGTTCGGTTTCTGTATCTGCAAATTTTAAGTCTTAATCTGTGATGGGTCAGTAGGAAACCACGGAGTAAAGTCTAGCAAAAGTCTGCAAGCTGTTCTAGAAACAACAGCCCTGTGTTTATTCACAGGAGACGTGATTTATTGAAATTACTTGTCCAAGGAACTCAAGCTTAATGATTACAATAGATAAAAAAATAAGCACGTATGATTTGTTTTAACCTTAGCACCAAATCCTCCTCAATTTACACAGGTCCTGTTCCACGGGTTTAACTAATAGAGTTGTGTCCTCCGCCTCACAAAGCTTGTCTACTGCCATGTCTTTTGCAGATTCCTCAGAGGCCGTGGCCCATTTACTTATAAAAACTTCCCAGGAGGTGACCCCTCTGTTACCACCAGCCACAATGTGTGTGGGTCGTTTTTCACTCTGAGTTACGGGGAAAAGGAAAGACAAACGGTGGCCTTACCCGGAGGTGGCTTTCTGGTCGCTGGCATGGGGACCCACCCGCAGAGGGGACTTTGTTCGGCCTGCTCCTTGCTTTTCACAATGTGGACTAGTTGCCAACATTTAAAAGTCAGGAGATTTCTCATAAACATGTGGTTCATGACTTCTCTTGCAAAGTCAGAGCGGCCGGCTACCGTGAGCCCACACGCCTGGGCACAGGGCCCCGGTGTCAGCCACCGCCCCCCTCCAGACAGAGCAAGTGTTTCCTGGTTGGCTGCAGACTCCCTGGTCCCTGTCATATTCCTGACTTGCAGGTTTGGTGTCGGCCATTTATCACCGGCCTTGCACTATTTCCTTACACTTTTCCTCTGTTTTTTTCTCATTCCCAGAATCTGGCATCAGAGTTTGCACTTGCAGCCACCCCACTGCACAACTCCAGGGGGCGTCACTCATGTGGATTCAGGCACGGTCCCCCAGAGCTGGGCTGCAGGACAGCTGCCCTGTGTGTACCTACGCTACTTTTTAAACCAATGTATCATTATAGAACATATGTTAAGATTTTTAAATATGCAACATTTGAGATAATTTTAGCTAAGTAGTATCAAAATGCTCACAACGAAGTCAGAAGTCGCAGGCTTTTTACAGACTGTTTAGAAGAATTACAGGAAACCGTCCCCTGCAGTGAGAAAACCTTCCCATCCAAAGCTTCCTTCAGATGGGAAAATAAGAGGACTCTTCCCTCATCAGTGGCTATTGATCAACAATAATAATCACAGTTTACACTTTAATTTTTTAAAAAAAGATTTTAAAATACAGAAAATATAAATGTTCAACCTGTCCACTTTTCAAATTATTAAGAATGCTAAGTACTCATAAAAGATAAACATTGCAGCCCTAGAATCGAGAGCTAGAAAGCGTCTCGGAATGTATTAAGTCCAATCCCTTCATTTAGGGACAAGTTCAAATCAGTCCAGAGATGTTAAGAAACTCACGCAAAGTCACACAGCTGAGAAGTGCCAGAATCTGAGCTGCAACACGGGACTGTTCTTGTTTAACCCCTGACTCTGAAGCACTCCTGACGCTATACGGAAACGGATCTCGGGGAAGGCTGGCGGGGGGTAGGAAACAGAAGAAAAGGGGGGAGGAAAGAGGGAAACCTAAGGAACAACCCGCCGACTGAGCAATCACCACTGTCGCTGCTCTGTGCAGTTTTAATTTCCTCTGTGGAAATTTAGATTAAAAACGCACATACTCCTACTTGTAAAGCTCGTCTTCTTTAATTTTCAGACTTCACATTTCACTTTGGAATAAATGTTTATTTTCTAACGTAATCCTGGAGATCCTGCTCCAACGAGGGCAGTGACTTAGGCTCTAGAAATTATTTCCGAGCCGCCTCGGAAAAGGTCAAGAAATTTATAAAGGTCTCCTTTATACCTAACGAGAGTTAGGACGTCTTAATCCAAGCCATTCGGGAGATTTATTCTGCCGCGCTCTGACACGCCGCAGCGCACACTGGGACGCACAGCTGTCGGCTAACCTCAGGCCCCTGCATTTGTAACGCAGACCCCGGTTTGGAGCATGTCGGCCCTTAGCTGCGGCTACAGAAAGTGGCACCCTCTTGAAGAATTTCAGCAAAATTTAAAAAAAAGGAAAATCTTCATTAAAAGAGTTGACAAAAAAAAATGTAAAATATACTTCGTCTTCCAGTCTTTCAATTTATAATTCAGTTAAGTGACAACTTGGGGCCTGACAACCCCCCAGGGGGTGGGGAAGACACCTGTGCAGGGATCACAAGCTCCTGCACTATTTCCTTCAAGGTCAACAGCCTTCTGGGCGCTACCCAGGCGCGCATTTCAGCTCAAAGACTTCTTGGCTTCTTTTCCCCTTTGGGGGCAGAGGGCAGCTTATGCTGACGCAGCAGCGGGACCCACACTCACCGGCCTGGACAGGCAGCTGCTGCTCCCAGCCAGGCCCAAAGCTGGATTGTGTCTGCAACCGTCGTTTCGAGAGGGGACCCTCCCCTCCTCCACTTCTGGCTCGCTCGGTTCATTCTCTCAACCGCCTCTCGAGATTATCAAGGATTCCATCTCGGTCCCACGACACAGTCCGCCTGATTGACCTGCGTGCTTTCATCTCTCTCCCCTGCTCTTCTTTAGAAAGAAGACATGACGGAGAAAATGTTCTTGGAATTCATTTCTGGCAGAGGCTTGCGAGCTTCGCTTTAAATTGTTAGTGAAATGCTTGACATTTTTCCTTCACTTTATAAACATTACGTGCAAATCATTCAGAACCCTAATGGAAAGTAATTTCCCATCAGTGCAGGCTGTGAAATGCCATTTTCTTTTGAAACTGTGCCTCGGAAACAAACAGTGCAGGACCCCTTTACACTCGAAAATTCCAGCCACAAAATCGAGGAAGCCCGAAGCTAGGTGTGTGACGGGGACTTTCCGCGCCTGCCAAGGGAAACGCAGAGGCAGGGCCGAGGACGGGGACGGGCAGCCGGCAAACAGTGGCACCCGGCAGAGCCTGCCGCGGCGGAGAATCCAGTTACTGGACACTGGGCCTCCTCACGCATCTGTGATCTCTGGCTGCTCGTCGCCCTTCCAACAACTGAACTGCCCAGGGACAGAGCCACTGTCCCAGCAGGAGGGGACGAGAGCATCGACACGCACGGCCTGGACCAGGAAACCAGAGAACTCACTGTCCTATCACTGTTTTCTTCTTCCAGGTCAGATGTGCACAGCGGACTCCCTTTGCAACTGTTTGCTGACCACAGATGCCCTGTGATCACGAATCTTATTCCCAATGTTCTTGAACATTTCCTAACATTCCCCAATATTCCTTTTTCTTCTTCTTCTTCTTTTTTTTATTAGAGACAGGGCCTCACTCTGTCACCCAGGCTAGAGTGCAGTGGGGCTCCTGGGCTCAAACGGTTCTCCTGCCTCAGCCCCCAGAGTAGCTGGGGCTACAAGCAGGTGCCACCACACTCAGCTATTTTTATTATTTTTATTTTTATTTTGTAGAGATGGGGTCTAGCTATGTTGCCTAGGCTGGTCTCAAACTCCTGGGTTCAAGCAATCCTCCCACCTTGGCCTCCCAAAGTGCTGGAATTATAAGCTTGAGCCACATTGCCCAGCCTCTAGTATAATGATATAAAATGAAATATCTATAAGATAAAGTATCAAGCTTTGCTACTTACTAGCTCTGTGACCTTGAGAAATCTCATTTAACCTTGCTGAGCCTCCACTTACTCATCTGTAAAATGGGGATGAAAATAGTACCAGAAATGTATATAAAGTATTTAGTACAATATCTACACCATAGTAAATACTCGCTATTATCATTATATTATTACTTAGTATTGTTTTATTTTTATTATCTCTTCCTTGTAGTACTGTTATAAGGATGAAGTGGGTTATGTATTTAAAGCATCAAATAACACTGGGCACACTGCAGGCACTCAATGGCAGGTCCCTATGCCCTTAAGTGACACTTTAATCCAAATCCCTTTTCCTTTTCACAGTGCTCAACACTGCCCACACTGTCACTCTGAGAGGTGACAGCAAAGGGAAGCTGAGTTCTCCCCATGGCAAATGACAGCGTGGTGTCTTGAGAGCCTGCTCTGAGGGGCTGTCTCCAAGCACCAGCCTCTGCTTGGATGCAAGGTGGCAGGGCAGAGACGGCGGGGCAAGGACCGAGCCCTGGGGCCCAGGGTTCTGCCTCACTCAGAAACAGTATATTGGTGGGGGCTGAGGCTGAGCTCATTTCCAGGTTTTCAGTTTATTTGTTTATACTGTTCAGCTTCTTCCTAAACAGAAATTTTGAAGTGGCTTACAGTTATATCTGTATGCAGAATAAAGTTTTTTCAGACCAAAAGTAGAAAACTAAAGCCCTAAAAGGAAGGGAAACAATATAATTTTTGTCCAAACAACAGAACTTTTGAGATCAAAAGGGGGACACTGTCGAAAACTACGCTAGAGCAAGAGACACAGCCCAGGACTGCCCCAAGCCAAGCGGGGTGCGTGGTTCCCCTCGGCGAAGGGGCGGGAGCAGCACACGCTCGGGCTGCAGTGGCTCACGTGGTGCCATGCTGGAACCTCTGGCACTGAGCTTCCTGGCAGCCAGGGCAAGTGGAGACTATGATGGGGTGCATAATTTCTTTAAAGAAGGATGCACACCTGCTCTTCAAGAGCATTGACTTCTCCCACTATTAAATACACACTTTTTGGTTTATTCAAAAATTCATTTCAAAATACAATTTAAAGACTATCTTTAAAAAAAAAAAGAAAAAGAATGCTCATAATCCTACCTTTTAGCCTGGTACACATGCAGATACAGATTTACAAAGTTGTAATCATAGTATGCTTGTGAAGTTGTATCTTTCTTTTCCACTGAATATCATACTAACATTTTGTTTCATATGATTTCCATATTAAAACATTTAAATAGCTGTGCAACATCCCATTGGATATGCCACAAATTGCTTAGCCATTATCCTACTACTGACAAATGTATGTAAATAAACATGGGGCATCGGGTTGTTCCCATGTATAACTTTTTTGTTTCTCTAGATAGAGATGTAATAGATACAGGAAGGTGCTTTGCTTAAATTATTTCTTTAGCATATGTTTCCAGGGAATGAGGCCACTGAGTGTTTAAACATTTGTATTAATTTTGATAGATACTGCTAAGTTGATTTCCCAGTGAGTCAGGCCAAGGGGTGGCAATCTATGGCCTGTGAGCCAGGTAATGTTTCCATGGAACAGACTCGTGCTCATTCATTTACGTATTGTCTACGGATGCTTTTGTGTGCGCTGACAACACAGCTGAGTAGTTCACAAAAACACCATGAAGCCTAAAATATTTATTATCTGGCCCTGTACAGAAAAAGTTTGCCAACCCCTAGGTTATCCCAATGTACGTGCTTACGTGGCTTTTGGGCATGTACCCCGTACGACATCCTAACAGAAATGAATTCCGTGGAACCCTATAGAGGGCAGTGGGTAGCAGAACAGCCATTGTCCCCCACAACGAATCTGTAGCAAAGAGACGTGGCAGAGACGGCAAGCTGGCCACCAAAACCCACTCCTCCCTTCTTCCACGGAAACATCATTGCGGGTAGGATGCGGCTCTCCGGCTCACCTCCCCCAGCCTTTGCGGCTGGATGTGGTCCTGTGACTCAGCTCTCGCCAGAGGGATGGAAATGGAAGTGATGTAGCCACTTCCGGCTCATTTCCTTACGAGGGAATCTCTGGCCCTGGACTTCGCCCTAAATTTCTGTCTTGTTTGAACCGTTGCCATGTTGAGTCTCCCTGGAACGGTAGCTAACTACCATTCCCTAACTACCACAGAAACTGGTACCAGGGGTGGGGTGCTGCCACAGTAAAACCAAAATGAGTGGCACCGATTCAGCAGGCGGGCAGCGACGAAGAGGAAACGCAAGACAGGAAGGAAAGCCGGCAACCCGTTAGACTGTGGCCAAACAGCTGGCAAAACTTTGCCCATCACAGCTCTGAAAGCAGACCTCACTCACACCAGCAGCTCTAAAGACAGAAGCTGGATGTACCAGGATGTTAGTATGTTAGCTGCTCCTCAGCGGGTGTAGCAGGTTATTATAAGAAAGACAATAATTGCCGAGTTTGTAAGCAAAGATAAAAGGGAGGAGAGAAAGATCAGAGGTCGGGTCCCAACACGTTAGAAAAGCGAACTGCTTCTGTGCCACAGAGAATAATTCCTCCTCCAAAGTGTTCTCAGAGACCTCCTTCAACCAGGGGAACTCAGCTTGGTGGCAAAGACTAAATGAAAGGTGTGCTTCCCACGCAAGGCTGTGGGTTAACAGGGCCTCATGGGAGCCCTATAAGCTAAGAGAGGGAACTGGGGTTAGACTAGGAGGGAAAGAAAGAAAGCAGTCCGAAGAGCTATGTCCAAGAAGGAACCTTGAAGGTGATCGTGGGCACACAGAGCTGCCTGGGAGCACACCGATCAGAAGCTCATCAAGCTTTTAAGAACTCAAGTCGTGGTAAGAGGTGCAAGCCCAACCTGAAAACACCTCTATCTGCTGAACTGCAGGGAACCGCGAGGTCCCTGAGCACAAATGCCACAGAGGGCAGCCTTCCAAAGCCCACTTCCAACGTGACCTGGAAGATATAAAAGGCTTCTGAGAGGGCAAATCTAGTATAAAGGACAAGGGAGTACCCCCCACACCGGAGAGCAGAACCAAGGTCCAATCAGGAAACTTCTCCACGGCCAGGGCAGGGGAGTCCTTGACATTTCTGCCCAGCGGACCCCACCGTCGTTACGGATGAGTGCCTGCTGCGCCTTACCCGCTTGCTGCGGTCGGAATGCTTGTGTTCCCTCAAAGCCCACAGATGGAAACCTAATCCCCAATGTAATACTGTTAAGAGGTAAGGCCTTTAGCGGAAAATTTGGTCATGAGGATTAGTGATTTAGGAGATGATTAGGTCATGAGTAGGACTGATGCCTTTAGGAAGAGGCCTGAGGGAGTCTGCTTGCGCCTTCTGCCGTGGGAGGACACAGCCAGGTGCCACCTATGAGGAATGGGCCCTCGCAGGACACCACATCTGTCGGCACCCCGATCTCAGACTTCCCAGCCTCCGGATCTGTAAACAATAAACTTCTGTTGTTGATAAGCCACCCGGTCTAAGGTACGCTGTCACAGCGTCCGAGACATCCCTGCGACTGGGTCCCGGCTGCTGAGCTAGAGACTGCACCGCCCCGGTTGCTCGGCCACCCGGTGTGGCTGTCCGGTGAGCTCTCGTCCCTGGAATGTGAGTGTGTCACTTCTGCCGTGCTGGCTTCAGAGGACACGTCTAGCGCAGACACTGGTTCCTTCTCCCCTTCTGTCTGGCTGCCGTGGCAACCACTAGGGCAGCAGCGTGGAAGCCACAGGATGAAGATGGCCCAGGCCCCTGGTGACTGCACGCACTAGAACCCCCCAGCAACTAGAGCTGCTTGGAATGCTCTCCCTGGACTGTGGCATGCCTGGGAACATCCTATTTTACACCTGGGCTTGTGCTTTTGTTTTTGTTTTTGAAACAGAAAGTAGGGTTACCCTAATGCAATACAGAAGAAGTCTCCAGAGAACTGTACCTGAGTACTCTCTTGGCACGGTTTAAATAAAATTGATTTTATTTAAATGACTTTCAATGAAACACTACCTCAGAAATGTAAACTGAAAACTGGTACCACATGCTATAAAGACACTGTAATTATGAAGATAATTACAATGGAAAGTAGACAATTTTATTAAATTCAAGCTGGGTACCTTCTGTAGTCTGCAAACGGCCCTCAGTCTGAGGCCTGGCCTCTCTGTTAAAATTGGACATTAAAATATTACAGCGTAAAACTGTGGCTTATCTCCTTGGATTCATCGTGACTAAAAGAGAACTGAAAAAAGAATATTTTCATACAATGTCATTCAGGGTTGTTTTTGTCTACATCCGTTCAGCACCTAGAGCCATCGTGGGACCAGCAGAGACACGCCCAGGGGGACAGACGACATTCGATGTCTTCAGGGAAGTTTGCGTTAATAAGGCAGACTGAGTACCAGAGTGCGGCCTTCCTTCCATGTAGCAAATCCCTATCAAGTATAAAATAGGAATTTTTAAGACTCCAAATAATGTTGGGAGACCAATGCTGGCACACGGCCAACGCGGCCAGTGGAGCAGAAACGATGGGGAGCACGGGGACCATGTGAAAGACGGCAGAAAGCAGGGGATGGAGCAAACCCGGCTTTAAGTGGTTCCGGAAGGGGGTGCCGCGGAGCTGGACTCTGAGGACGCCCCGGTTGGCCTTCTGGGAAAGAGTAGCCGGGAGAGTCCTCCCCCCGGGTCAGTACCGAGTACCTGGGCGCCCAGGCAACCCCTGGAAGGAGAACTGAGTGTGGAAACCTGGAACAAAAAGTCAAGGCAGTGCCACGGGTGCCGGAAACATCCAGAAAACCAGACGCCAGTCCCCTTCACGCATCAGAGCGTCCCTTCTCCCTTGTACCCACAGAAGCCAAACTAATAAGGACCCTCAAGTAAGAAGCTGTGCACGGAGCCAAGCATCACCAACGCCGCATGGGAAACGTCACAGATACCAGCTCTCAACAAACACTCAAGACGGTAAGAATTAATAGAGCCGCCAAATGGAGACTTTTTGAAAAGTATAACTAATATTTTCAGAGGGATATGACGGGTCTAATTACTTGGAAAATTAAAATGGAAAACACTGACAATTGGCATGGTAGGCAGGATAACAGTCCCCCAAAACGTCCACTTCCTAATCCCCAGAATGCGTGACCAACACCCTCACCTGGCTGAAGGAGTCTGCAGGTGTGAATAAGTTACAGGTTCTGAGAGGGGACGTTGCCCTGGACTACGGGACTGGGCCTGGCATAGTCACAAGCGTCCCTGTGAGAGGGAAGCAGGAGGGCCGGCGTCAGAGAAGGGGGCGTGGCAAGGCCGACAGAGGCTGCAAGACGCTCTGCCGCTGGCCCCGACGACAGAGAGAGCGGCTGTGCGCCCAGGACCGCAGCGGCCTCTAGCAGGCAGAAAAGCTTCCCCCAAGAGTCTCAGAAGGAAGAATGCCAACACCTGATTTTAGGACTTCTGACCCCCAGAACCGTAAGGCAGATAATACATTTGTGTTATTTTAAGCTGCGGGGTTTGTGGTAACCTGTTGCAGCATCAGTAGGAAACTAATACAACTGGAATAAGAAGTTCAGTAGAGAAATTGGATGCAAAATACATAAATGGGTACAGTCCAAGGAGAAAGCAATACGGAGAAGTTTCCTCCGAGGGCAAAAAGGATACGGAAAGCCAGAAGGATGAGACACAGAGGAAAGGCCGAAAGTGGCAACATCTGGGGGGAGTTTAAAGGAAACAAAACAAAGGGAACAGGGAAGAAGGATATTTAAAACAGTAAAAAAAAAAAAAAAAACTCCATGTTTAAAAACAGTATGAGTACCTAGATTTAAAAAATCAACGAGAATGAAGGAAGGGGAAGGGCACGTGGCCAATCTTCTCACACTTCTGGATACGACTGTCGGGAGGAAAACACCGATCTGTAACTGCAGTCAGAGATTTCAATACCCTTTACCCCAAAATTAGCAGAAAAAAAAGATCAAAGAAAAATCGGTAAGAATATAGAAGGCTTGACCAACATTATCAAATAGCTTCACCTAACCGATATTTACAGAACACACATTATTTTCAGCTGCAGCTATAACATTTACCAAGATGGATCATATCCTAGGCCATAGAGCAAGTCTCAAAAAATTTAAAAGGGTATGATTAATACAAAGCATGGTATTTGACCAAAAACGGCATTAATTAAAAATCTAAAACAGAAAGGTATCTGCAAAATACCCACCTACGTGGAAATGAGGTAACACACCTCAAAAGAAACCAGGAGTTAAAGAGGACATCAAAAGTGAAATTAGAAAGTATTTTAAAGAGGAAGAAAATAAAACATGACACAGCAAAAGACATGAGATGCTGCCCAGGCTTAGTGCGGAATTAACACCACACACACACATATATTAGAAAAGAAGACAGGACTCAACGACCTTAGTTTCTACCCTAAGGAACCAGAAAAAGCAAATGAGATCCAAAGCAAGAAGAAGAAATGAAATAACAGAGATCAAAGTGGAAATCAATGAAACAGAAAACAGTAAACCACAGAGAAAAATCAGTGAGTCAGAGAGCTGGCTCTCTAAGATCTATAAATTGATAAACCTATAGCCCAATTGATCGTGAAAAGAAAGAGACACAAATTACCAATTTCGAAAATGAACGAGAGAGGTGACATCGCTGCAAATTCTATATATCTTAAAAGGATAATAAGGGAGTATTAGGAACAACCGTATGGGATGCATTTGACAACTTCGAGGAAACGGACAGATTCCTCGAAAGACACAAACTCCCAAAGCTCGCTCGAGAAGAAACAGATAACTTCAATTGCCTTATGTCTATAAAGAAATGGAATTTGTAGTTAAAAACCTTCAGGGAGGAAAAAAAAAAAAGCAGTAACTTTACAGAGGAGAAAGCTGACCAAGGTCAACGCCAGCAGCGATTAGCCGTGTTCACTGGACATACCCATAACTCCAGTCTAATGACGAGAAACCACCAGACAAATCTCATTTGAGGGACAGTTTACAAAATACCGGAACAGTAATTTCCACAACTGTCGAGCTCATTAAAAACAAAGGAAGTCTTAGAAACTGTCACAGCCAAGAGGGGCCCAGGGAGGTGTGATGACTAAATGTAACGTGGTAACGTGGTATTCTGGCTGAGATCCCAGAGCAGAAAAAGGATATTAGGTAAAAACTAAGGAAATCTGAATGAAGTATATAGACTCTAGTGTGTGTGTATGTGTATACGCACACACTATAGCGTATATATTATATAACTACATTAACATAGTTCATTAATTATAATAAATGTACCTTATTAATGTGATGTTAATAACAGAGGAAGTAGAGGGATATATGGGAACACTCTGTAACACCTCCACAACTTTTCCATACGTCTAAAACTATTCTAAAATTGAAAGTTTTTTTTTTAAATAAACTTTTCCACAAAAGGAAAAGTTTCATACCAGGAATGCAAGGTTACTTTAATCAATTTAATGCAATTTACCATAATAACAAACTAAAACTAACAAATAAATGATTATCTCATCAGATGCCAAAAAAGGCATTTGACAAAACCCAGAAACTGTTCCGATAAAAACTCTCAGCAAACTATGACTGGAAGGGAACTCCCTCGATCTGATAAAAGACATCTGTGGAAAACCTACTGCCAACATTGTACTTAATTACAAAATACTGAATGATGCTCCCCTACCATCAGAGACACAGCAAGGATGTCTGCCCTAAGCGTTTGTATTCAACTATATTACACTGGAGGGTCTGTTAACAGTACGTGCAAAAAGGCAAGAAAAACAAGTGTCCAGATATCCAGTAAAGCTGTCTTTATTTATAGATGACATGATCATTTATATAGAAAAACTATGGAATCTATAAAAAAGCTACTAGAATAAGTAAATTTGTCAATAAGGCAAGATACGAGATCAATATACAAAAATCAATTGTATTTTTATATACAGGAATGCTAGCAATGAAAAAATTGGAAATAGGAATCTTAGAAAAATGCTATTTATAACTGTATAAAAATATGAAATATTTACAGATTGATTAAAAATGTACAAGACAGATATACTGAAAACAGGAAAATTGAGAGAAATTAAAGAAGACCTACATAAATGGTAAATAAAATACACTGTATTCTAGATTGGAACAATCAATATCGTTAAACTATCAATTCCCCCTAAGATGATCTATAGATCAGATCCAATCCAATCCAAATCAAAATATGAGCATGTCTTTTATTTTGTGATCCTAAAATTCATATGGTGGCTGAGTGCAGTGGCTCATGCCTATAATCTCAGCACTTTGAGAGGCTGAGGAAGAAGGATTGCTTGAGGCCAGGAGTTTGAGACCAGCCTCGGCAATATAGTGAGACCTGGTCTACACAAAAATTAAAAATGAGCCCAAAATGGTGGCTCATGTCTGTAGTCCTAGCTACTCAGGAGGCTGAGGCAGTAGGATCACTTGAGCCCGGGAGTTTGAGGTTACATTGAGGTATAACTGCACCACTATCCTCCAGCGTGGGATACAGAGTGACAGCCTGTCTTTAAAAAAAAAAAAAATTTCACATGGAAATGCAAAGGAACTAGACTAGCCAAAACACCTTTTAAAAAGAAGACCAAAGTTAGAGAACTAACAGGACTTGACTTCAAGACTTATAAAGCTACAGTAATCAAGACAACAATAAGTTGTACAAGAAGGAAAATGTGATGATAACGCACTTTTGGATGAGGCCCCAGAACTGTTTAAAATAGTTGATGTCCAGAAGACCACTAGGTAGAATTTGGAAACAAACAGAAATAGATAAGGGAAACCAGTTTTATGACTTTTAATCCCAGCCTATAGCTATGGCACAAACAGGTCAGGAGACGGAGATTAGGAAGGATTTGCAGAGAAGTTTTTGGAGAGAGCTTAGAGGAGGTGGGATGCGTGGTGTTCTTCCTGTTTCATAGCAAAGCAAGCCAGGAAGACTTTTAAAAGAGTCTTTAGCGAGCTTGAAATGTGTTCCCCGGAGATTTAGGAACAGAAGCAGTAGATGGGGAAAATAGAGAAGCAGCAAAATAGAACCTCTTCCCTGACACCGACCTTCCCATTGCAACCGGCCAGACCCGGGGCAGGAAGGAAAGCCCCACATTAAATCAGGATTATAGCTTGGGCTAGAAACCCGGGTCTTAGCATTTCGGCTACTGCAAGAGGCTGCACCCACATACGCAACTGACTGTAGAACTATGTGACCCGAGAGGAGCCCGAAAAGTCACGGGGCTGCCCATGTTTTCATCCAGGAATGGAGGTAGTTTACCGTAACAGCAGGGGAGAAGGGGTGGGTGAGGGCATTTTAAGAGTCTTGCGTGAGAGAAGCGAAGGTTATACAATGAATATTTATTTAATAAAAATAATGAGTATAAGTGAATTGGAAGGTGGGAGAGGGAGAAGTACGAGGGATGCTGAGGGCCAGGAAGCTCAACCATTATCTTTCGTATCAGGAAACCGACACATATCATCCAAAATCGAAAAATCAAGAAAGAGTAAAACAAGCACATCATTTTCAACGCTGGAGATTTCTTGAATAAGCCCTCAAAAAAACAGGCAACCAAAGCAAAATTGGACAAATGGGATCACATCAAGCTAAAAATCTTCTGCACAGCAAAGGAAACAATCAACAGAGTGAAGAGGCAACCCACAGAATGGGAGAAAATATGTTCAAACTACCCACCTGACAAGGAATTAATAGCCAGAATATACAAGGAACTCAAACAACTCAACAGGGAAAAATCAAATAATCCAATTAAAAATGGGCGAAAGATCTGAACAGACGTTTCTCAAAAGACGACATAGAAATGGCCAACAGGTATGTGAAAAAACGCTCAACATCACTAGTCATCAGAGAAATGCAAAGTGAAACTACAGTGAGATGGCATTTTCCCCCGTTAAAATGACTTTTACCCAAAAGACGGGCGATAACGAATGCTGGTGGGGGTGGAGAAAGGGGAACCCTTGCGCACTGTTGGTGGGAATGTAAATTAGTGCAGCTACTATGGAGAACAGTATGGAGCCTCCTCAAAAACTAAAAGTAGAACTACCATAAGACCCAGCCATCCCACTTAGGTAGACAGCCAAAAGAAAGAAAATCAGCATGTCGAAAAGATACCTGCACTCCCATGTTTACTGCAGCACCACTCACAATAGCCAAGACTTGGAATCACACTGAGCGTTTCTCAACAGATAAATGGACAAAGACAATGTGGTCCACAGAGACAATGGAATACTACTATTCGGCCATGGAAAAGAAGGCAGTCCCGTCATTTGCAACAGCACGGATGGAACTGGGTAAGTGAAATAAGCCAGCACAGAAAGACAGCTTTTGTATGTTGTCATTCGTAGGTGGGAGCTAAATATTAAAACAACTGATCTCATGGAGACAGAGAACAGCATGATGTTACCAGAGGCTGGGAAGGGTAGCAGGGCGGCTGCTCTCAGCAGGATAAAGTGGGGATGGTTAACGGGTACAAAAATGTATTGTGGTTAGAGAGAATGAACAATATTTGATAGCACAATAAAGTGACCATAGTCGACAGTAAGTCACGGTATACTTTCAAATAACTGAAAGAGTAGAATTGGAATTTTCCTAACACGAAGAAATGATAAGTTCTTGAGGTGATGGATGCCACAATTACCCTGATTTGATTATTACACACTGTATGCCTGTAGCAAAACATCACGTGTACCCTATAAATACATACAACTATTATGTACTCATAATAATTAAAAAATAAAAGTTAGTTGAAAATAAAAAAACAGCAAACAAAAAAACCACTCCATATGAAAGTTTAAAGATAAATGACAATCTTGTAAAAAAAACAACTATTCATATTCCCCATATGGAAAGGACTCCTGTAAATTAGTAAGACAAAACAAACTACCCAAAGAAAAAATAAATGACATAAACTGACCATGCAGACATGGGGAAATACAAATGGCAAATTAAAATATAGGAAAAATGTTCAGCCTCATTAGTAATCACAGAAAGGCAAATTAAGATTGAATACTATTTTTCACCCATGAACGCTTGGCATGGGTGTAGGGGAGCAGGTATTCACACGTTAATAACAGTGCTGCCAGTTTCGAGGTAATTTGGCAACATCTTTTATCACTTAAAATGTGCATTCACTCTAACTCAGAAATTTCATTTCCTAGAAAGACTTGCTTATCAGCATATGGAGGCAGACAGGATATTCATTGCATCAGATAACTGGAAACAACTGTCCACTAACAGGGAAATGGTATAATGGAAAGCTCTGAAGCTGTTAAAAATAGTGGGATATATCTATGTGCATGACATGGAGATAATGCCGAGAGACAGTGATACATTTAAAAAAAAAAGCTGCAGAACAATATGCCTGGTATGAAGCATTTAAAAAAAAACATAAAAAATCTAAAGCTGTGTGTATGTGTGCACAGACATAGACACAGTAATATTCGTACCAAACTGTTAGCATCGGATACCTCTAGCAGGGGATTGGGGCAGAACAGGTGATTCCAAGAGACTACAGACTGACTTGCACCACGAAATTTTCTTCTCAGTTTGATTATTTTACTCAAGAACATATTTGTGTCATTTGTCTAATTAAGAAATAATGATGCAACACTTAACACAGTGTCTAGAATATGGCAGGTGCTCAACAAATGCTAACTTAAACTTAAAAAATAAATTAAGAAAACATTTTGAAAGAATTAAACATTTAAATATAAAGGGTGATAGAGCAATGATGGTTCTGCGGCCACGGTTAGAATGGCCACATTACAAGGCAGTATGTGACGGGATTCTTCCCCAGGGAACAGGACTTTAGGGGGGGAATTACTGGAGGAAAAAAAGGGATTCACAACCAAAAAAGGAAATTCAGGTCTCAGTGTACTCGCTGACCCAGCAACAAGCAGTAAATAAAGATTTCTAGAAGGGCCTCGCCGAAGGGCATTAGCACACTTAGAGCGCTCCACTCACCTGTGGTCTTAGCTGCTGCAGAGGTGGTGGAAACTCCATTGAGCTCGCTAGAGCTCCTTTTCATGGGCCTCGGCTTGTACTCTCGTCTGGGGAGATTGGACGCAGCCGATATTCTGCAACACACACGAGTCGGATGAAGAAAGCACAGCCTCGGGACGCGCGCCCACTCTGCCTGGACGAGCACGAACCGAGCTCACAGGAGGTGCGCATCAAAGGGATGCTTTTTAGGTACCAGTTCTTGAGTAGCCCCAACGGAGAGAGGTCATATCCCAAATGTAGTTTTCCAACTATCTATCTGAGCTTCCTCGTGAAATTCATCTTGAGGAAGACTATCTGTCCTCGTAAAGTCTCCAAGGCACCTGACGAGTGCCGCCCGGGATGTGACGGGCACTCAGCAGTGGGGACTGTCTTCCCCTTCCCCTCTCACAGAGACAGAATTGCAAGAACGTGCTCATGAGGAACAGGTGAACTCTCTGCCTGCAGGTGTGTACGCTGCAGAGACTAGACACACCTTTTTTGTCTTCCCTCTATAATTACCGCATTGATTTAAGCAAAAATCCCTCCAAATGTACTCATCACCATAATCGTACATAAAACAATTTTCTGTTATCAAACCTGGCCAAAAAATAGGGTAGTTTTTAAAAATGCAATATTTCAATAGAGTTGCCATGCATACTATGTATGCTATTACTAACTTTCAGTAAAGTACAGGATACATTTGTCATTAAAGCCACACGGCACACAGCAACCTTTTTTGATCGTTCAGACAGAATTCCTGACTCTTTCAATACCTCTTAGAGTCAATATCATGAACACGGCCTGATATTTGTACTGGCCAGGCAAAAACACATCTTTTTTGTATACAGATATTGACATATTTTCTGAATGTCACCTCACCCTTCTCTACACCCCTGAATATTGGACGGAGGGTGTGCGCCACCACCACCCCGGCCTGTGCCCAGGGAGCTAACCTCCCGTCCATCAGCAGCGAAGCCGGGACAGCTCTGCAGGGCCTGATCTCCGAGGCGGCTGAGCAACTTTGTTTGTTGCCCTAAACAAGGGTCACACAAAAATGGGCTGTAATGAAGAGGAGGAGGAGGAAAGCCGCCAGGTCCCTTTTCCCGGAGCTGTCCTGTTGGCGAAAGCCATACTTACTCTCTCAGTGCCATCCCACATGCAGTCATGGAAGCCAGGGACAGAAAATTCAAAACGGAATGGGGCCAGGGGAAAGGGGAGATGGAGGGACACACAGACACACACACACACACATACAACAGACTGATTTCAGGTGACGTCACCTCTGCGGCCCGCGGCTTGCAAAGCACGGGAAGGCGCTCACCGTATCTGCAGCCTGTTCTGAAGCTCCTGCAGGATCTCCGTGGTCTGTCTGTGATAGTCCAGTGCTGCCTCTATAAACACGGCCAACTGGCTGACTTGCTCTACCTGCGGCGGAAGCGGAAAATTACTGCGTGGAGGCCAGAGCCTGTGGATGTCCAGAGACGGAGGAGACCGGCCACAGAGACCCCGCGTCGCGGGGAAGCCGGAGTCTGCCCGGGCTCTGGCCCGTTTCGTCTCACTGCACCTGGGAGCCCCGCATCGTAATCGCACGGGCCGAGCTACAGGGCTGCTCACGCTGGGAAAACGTGTCCGGGTGTATGTGTGATTACGGATTTGATTCAACTCAATAAAATGCCTGTTTCTCCAATTAGCCCACGCTTTTCTCAGGAGATTTCTACGTTATGAAGCTCATGGATCTGAAAACGGAGAGATAAAGCTTTTCCAATTACAAGCGAAGCCAACATTTAGCAAAGGAACTGCTTACTTGGTGAAGCGACTCTACGGGCACCTTCTAGCTAAGCCAAATCAAGACACTGAGTAAATGAGACTGTTCTCAGACGAGAAGAGGGGCGGGGAGCGAAGCGTGGGGGCAAAGACTCGCGAGCCCCTCACGCCTCTGCGGCTGCGGACACATGACGACTTCCCTGAAACACACGGCTGAAAGGCATGAACTATTACAAAGACTCCGGCACCTCTGTTTCCACAAATCCAGACATTGATAAAATGGGTGACCCACTTATAGTGGATGATGAGAAACAAAAGCTATGTCACGTAAGAAACATCTGGAAGACCTGGGGATACACCGTTTGGGGACGAGCAATCCCCAGGAGGCCCAGAGAGCTTTCCTGCTCCTCCCACCAGGTCTGGGCTGCTACCAGAAGAGAGATTAATTTTGCCCGTTTCTGGAAGCCCCAGAGGCAGGCCCCAGGGGTGCAGGTGATGGGGCCTGCCAACGTGAATCCCTTGAACGCCAGGTGTGGACAAAGACACGAATCAAAATCCACCCCACCCCCCCCCCCCCGAAAGCCTGTGCGTCGTTTCCACGTTCACTTTCCGGTCAGCGTGAGGGCAGAGTCGGCGGCTTCTCCACTCGTACCTTCTCGCCCTGCCTGGCCAACCACGGACTCGTCTGCCTCCAAGGATCCACGCTGTTTTCACTCGTAGCTGCATGCTGTTCTTCAGCTGCCTGTACTTTGATCTTTCTTACCCACCAACACTATTTCAGACAGAGGCTCACCATGCGTTGAAGACACATGTGGAATTTCACCCACGCCAGACCGTGAGCAGCAACCGAACGGCGAAATCCCACGGAGTTAACGTTTACTCTACCACGTCCTGTGGCTGGAAAAGCAACAGGCCTAGCCTTAAATTTTCAAAAAACCCAATAAACAAAACAAAGACAGCCTGGCCCCTACCAAATCCTAAGGATTTCTTAAATTTCGCCTCTTTGGCTTTTACTAAAACATGCTTTTAAATACGTCCTGCGCCACGGGCTTAACATGATCATGGTAGAATTTGCTACAGAAAGAATTTTTCTTCCTTGCAGGGCTGGGGCTGTGTGCTTAGCAAAATCCGTGCCGCATCTCTGTCTTGAATAAAATTGATTTGTCCTACTTTAGTACCCACTTTAAAATACGCTTCACATTTTGTAATTTTTAAAGAAACAGTGAAAGACAGCTAAGGCGATATTCCTCGAGACGTACGCAGGGTTGGGAAATGGGAGGGGGCATCACCGGCTACTCTCTCTGATGTGGCTAAAATACGAGACCGCGTCTGTAACTCTTCATCTGATGGCTGACTCTGGGAAGGAGACGAATCCCAGAGCCCCTTAAAACTGTGGGAGACGACAGCATCGCTGCACAGCCCCTGCACCTAGTAGGTGCTTAATGCAGTCCTCAGGAGGTGGCTACTCTCTTGTTGACAGCGAAGACAGGTGGTGCCACAAGTGGATGATCTTCCTCTTGCTGCCAGAAAACGGAGCTTCCAGCTGTCCCTCAGGCCATGAGCACAGAGCTGTGTGCCAGGGACCAGCACAGGTGGACTCAGCTTCCCGAACCACGTTTCGAATTAAATACCTAGACGGGCAGAACCAAGACAAAGCAACAAACCCAGGCCTTGCAAGAGCCAAAGTCTGTTCAGAATGTAAAACATTTCTACCACTGGCCACGCCACTCAGTTTAGCAATTCGTCTGCTCAACCAGGGAAGGTCCCTGGGATGGGAAGAAAGGCTCAGTGCCACCGCCAGCTTGAGACCGGGGCTGCCACTTTGCACCTTGACAGCAAAGTGTGACTTTGCCCTCTGAAAAGGCCGCATGACACACGCAGAGGGACAGGACTGCCAGAGAATCAGCTCCCTTCTCCGCAAGTGACGCACACTAGCTGCTACCGATGGGCTCACACCCAGCGCAGAGACCTGACGTGAGAAACTCACACTGGGAATGGACTTCCGCACGGCTCAGAGGTCAAGGAGGCACAGGCCAGGCACAGCCCTCGGTGGTTAAAAATGCGTGGGGTGAGGGCTGTGAAGCCACCTGGGGGGGTTCATGAAACTGTAAAACCAGAGGGAGCCTGCAATCGACAGAATTATGGCCCCTGTGAAGACGTCCAAGTCCGAATTCCCTAAACCTGCGAATATGTTACCTTACATGGCAAAGGGACTTTGCAGATATGATTAACTTAAGGCTCTTGAGATGGGGAGATTATGTCGGATTATCTGGATGGCTCAACGTAATCACAAGGTCCTTTAAGAGGGAGGCAGGAGGGTGAGAGTCAGAGAAGAGGTGACAAGGCAAGCAGAGGTGAGTGAGAGGTCTGGGGTTGCCGTGCCGCTGGCCGGGAAGACGGGGGAGCTGAGCGAGGCAGGCAGCCTGCGGAAACCAGAAAAGGCAAAGCAACTGCTTCTTCCTCTGGAGCCTCCGGAAGGAACGCAGCCCTGCCCATGCCTCGATTTTAGGACTTCTGCCCTGCAGGCTGTAGACAGTAAATTTGTCTTGCTTTAAGCTACAGTTTGTGGTCATTTGTTACAGTAGCAACAGGAAACTAACACAGAGCTGCCTTAGCCCACTCTCAAACCAAGCAGCATCCAGCCATGGGATCGGTGCTGGCCACGGCCCGGTGCTCGTGGCGAATGGGAGCCGCGGCCCCGAGACTTGCAGGAGCCAAGCTGGTGGGGGGAACGAGCCCACCGTGGCTGGGCCCAGGATGTCACTGCTGACGTGGCCCCATCCCATGGCTCCTCACTCTCTTCCCAGGGGTAACATCCAAACAGGGATGGATTCAATTTACCTTCCACGGCAGACCACACATGACACATAACAGCCTCTGTGTCACCCGCGGATGCATTTAATTCCAAAACTTTTCCTTAGCTGCAAACCAATGGACGACAGGCAGCATGTGAGGCTGTGGGGAGGACCTCAGCCCTGGGGATGGGGGCAGAGGACAGAGCCCCCGACTACAGTGGATTTGCGATGCTAGAAGTTCCTAGGAGCTGCGGAAACCTGGGGGGCACCTGAGCCAGTAGCCTGGCCCTGCGGACCCACTGCAGAGGACTTGGGCTATACTCAGGAACAACAGCTCAGATGACTACATGTTGCAGGAAGGGCAACCCTCCTGCTCTGGGGACAGGGGACAGGGGACAGGGGAGCAGCCAGGTGTGCAGGTGGAGCAGGCCCACGCCATACGGGGAGGTGATTGTGATGTGAGCGGGCAACGCCCTGTCCAGCTGCCTGGGATGGGCAGTGCACTCAGCACGCACGAACACAGACATGCACGTCTCTCAAAGATGGCACAGATCTCCCTTCCACAGCCGAAACGGCACGTTCCAGTGGAGGCCGTCGTCAACTTAGACTGTGATAATACAAGCCACGTCCTGCTCCATCGTGTCGAAGACCTCCACTCTTGTGGGCTTCCTCAGAGAAGCTGGAGGAAAAATTTCTCATGTTTTCAGTCTGCTCATAAATAGGTACCTTTTCCAACGGGGCAGATGCCTTTATTCAGAGCTTTGGAGGAAGTTTGAATAAAGAAATTAAGTTAGTAACATGGATAACGATCCCTTACATTTTTACTCTCCACTTTACACTTCTGAAGAATTTCTCAAATGCAGATGCTCATTTGCCTGACCCTGGGCAGGGAAAGTGACTCCCCCAGAGGCACGTAGCTCAGCAGACGCAAAACCGGAACCCGGGTCTCTCACTCCTCCTCGGGTGTGTCCAGCACCTCCCAGTGCGTCCTACGCCACTCACTACTAGTTCCCTGAAATGCCGGTGACGATGATGACGATGATGACGATGATAAGGAGTTCTGTGGTCAATAAGTTTGGTAAGCAGCCAACTGTATCCTCTCCTAGGAATTGCTTAGATATTAATCTTTCATACTATCATATGAAGACTCTAAAAAGTCTTATGATAAAGAAACGCTGCCTAGTTTTATTTAACCCAGGGCTTCCCAAACTTATTTGACCATAGAGAAATTATTAACGTAACTCACACCAACATCTCATAGAATGGATTTTGGAAAATGCTACTCTAGACCAACGGAAAGAACCTAGGAATAGAATCTAGTAACTCCACTGGTCTTGGCAATTCGTGGATGGGCGATCCCAGCTGTGGGAGAGCTGGCGAATGTTGCAGGCTGTGGCCTCACTGGACTGAAACGGGCACCTGCTCTGCAGCATCTGATTCCTGCTAATGTCACAGACCTACATTTGCTCATGTGAAGCTGTGAAGCATAAACGTCTCTGCGAGGACAGAAGAGGAGAGAGTGTGTTAAGAAGCCTACGGGTGATTTACTGTTTCCAAGAAATGGTGATGAAGGCTTGGGACCAACCCGCTGACCCTCCTGCACCCCCACCTCAAGGGCCCAGCAGAAGGGGCAGGCCTGCCCTCTGGGATCCCTGGAAAGCTGGGGGCCAGAACGCCTCCCGGCTGACATCACTGCCTATAGAGCAACCAAGCCGCTCGGCCTCGGGCAAGAAGTGAGGTGCGGCTCCACGTGTCCAGTCCAGCTCTTGCTAACAAGAGACCAGGGTGGGGCCAAAGGAGGCTCTGCTCCACTCTCCATTCCCAATTCTCCCCAAAATAGATGACAAAATAGATGCAACTCTTGCTTAGGAAAGTTGGAGTGAACGCTCGGGTCTCCGCAGGGGGAGGGGTGATCTGCGTGACTGACGAGGCTGGAAGGCCTGGCACACACCCAGCCCTACAACCAAGGCATCTGGGCACTGCTCTGAAAGGCGGGCGGGGCCTGGCCCTGGGCTCTGTATTCCTCAAGAAAGTGGGTTTGCGACGGGGCCAAGAGATCAGGTGTCATCCGGCTTTCTGCCCTGTGCACCTCACTGTCCCTGTGGGTGGTTCCAGGGCTTGGACTTGGGGCGGGGACAGCTAGTTGGACATTCGCTGTGGGCCCAGGCCCAGGCCGCCCCTTCCACATGGTTTCCAGAGAGCCCTGTTTTCCGGGCGAGGGGCTGGGAAGTGATCCTTGCCTGGTGGCCGCCCCATTTGTTCCTCGGTAGGAAGAAACCGTATGTGAGGACAGAGGAGCCACCACAGCCTGCAGACCCCTGCGAATGGCCTGCTGGCCAGAGAATCCCCAGAAGTGTCACACAACCTGCATTTGGAGACCCGGGAAAGACCCAGTCTGCTAGTTCCAGCCAGGGCTCTCCTCCAATCAGTCGGAGCCGTGGCAGACGACTCTGTCAGGCATTCTCTGGTGAAGCTTTCATTGGGTCTCTGCCAGGCCTGCAGGACGTGAGGTCTGGAAAAGGCGCCCGCTGCTCTCTGGAGAGTGAGGTTTGGGCCTTTGAATCGTCAGGGCCACACAGAGGGGCGGTGACACCAGGGCCCCACGCACGCCACCCCACACGCCTTCCCTCCGTGGCTTCACTCTGCGTGGTAACTTCTGCTTCGCAGAGAGCACTGCCAAGCTCTCTCCTCCTCCTCCTCCTCCTCCTCCTGTGGGTGGGCGGGAACCTTCCCTCGCTAGCAGTGGGGCGACTCTGCCTCAGGAAGTGGCTCTGCTGCCACCTACCCAGGGCCAGCATCTTGGACTGCGTCCGGGTGGCTGAGGCAGGTTGCCGTCCACCAGGGTTGCTTTCTTCAACCAAGCGTGCGAGGGACAGAAAGTGCTGTCTGGACTTCAGGCCACGCCACAGCCTCTAACACAGTCGACCAGAAGGTGTCCATATTCTACAATTTTCCTGTGTCCTCACCAGGTAAAAGAGATGTCCCTTGATTCCAATCGAGCTTTTGTGTCAATCCCTCAATTAGTCAGAACCCAAAGGGTGAACGGCCGTGACCAACATCCCCAAAGCTCCAACCCACAGTCACAGAAGCGTCTCCCACTTGCATTCGGAGGAAGGGTCGGGCCTCTGCCACCATGTTCCCCCAAGGCCACGTGTCTGACGGAGTCTGTGCACCTCGTCCCCAGCAGGGCCAGGCCAGGTGGAAGCTCCGTCCAACCCGTCAGACAATGGCAGGAGCCGCGGATCCACTGCGTTTAACTGGGAGTTAGACTGTCCCAGCTGTCTCTGGTCCCAGGGCCAGTTCCTGGGAGGAAATCCCGCCGTCACCAGCCATCCTGAAGCGCGGCTCCTCGTGCAGAGCTTCCCCACCGAGAACGGAAGCAACATGGTTAAGAAGAGGCTGTGTGACCAAGGTTGGACATGAGGGTGGTGACCCAGGGGGAGCAGGAAGCCAGAGTCCTGCAGGGTGCAGACAGACCCACTGCCCCTGGCCTGGTTGTCAGAGGTGGACCAAAGACAGGGCGGAGGGCTCGAGGTACGCCCCGGGCCACCATGTATGGGCACTCCGTCTTTCCCTCAGCAAGTCACATCCTCGTTTAGCCCCAAGGCACCGGGCAGTCTCAGCACTAGCGTGTCAGGTCCAAGGCGGGACTGGAAAAGGTTTTCTCCACCTTGCCTGGCCAGTAGAAGAGGACTGTCAGACCACCTGGCCATGGCACAGCACACTGACATGGAAAAGGACACGGCGGTCCCCTCCTGGGTCTGATTGCTGTGGCCTCCAAGAAGAGAATGAGGACAGTCTTCTGAAGCTTACATGATCACGTGTGAGTCTCCTCTGCCACGATCCTGGGAAGGGAGGAGGTGAACGCTCGTGCACCGTGACACGGGCTGTCACCTGCACCCCCTTGGCCTCTCTGCCACAGGGTGTCACCAAACGGTGGCTCTTGTCTCTCTCATCACCATCCCCACCACTAACGCCTGTCACCACCATCATCATCACGGCAAGAACCAGCAACTGCAGCACACGGGACAGCCCCCGCGGCTACGGACGGCAGGCGGGACTCGGAAAGAGGAAGGGAAGGAGCCTCGTTCCCGGCAGCCTGGACAGTCCCTCACTGTTTCATGACCTCGGTCTCCTCCCAGCGCGGTGGCCAGTTTTCAGGGGCGTATGTCAAAGCGCTGGGTGGAAGAGGAAGGCCACCCCCAATGCCAGCCAGAGCACCTGCCCCGTGGCGGCGCAGACCCAGGCTGGAGGGTGGCCCCGGCTCCCCAGAGCTGCACAGGGGAAGCCCCCACGCACCAGCAGGTCAGCTCCCTGCGGGACGCCTCGGGAGGCCACAACCCCCGGGGCAGCGCCAGGTGCGGCAGTGCCAGGGGGCCGGGCCCTGCGGAGCCTGAGGGACGACCCGCCTCTCACTTCTGCCGGGCAGGCGGGAGGGGTTAACCCATCTGTGACAAGCGGAGCACCCGCCACTGTCAAAACATGGACACACAGCTGAACTGACATAATGAAGGGGTCATTTTTGACTTCTCACTGATACCGAGGGGAAGACTGAGGTCTCGGGTCAACCGCCATGCTGCTGCTGAGACACAGGCTCCCCGATGAAGCACTGCGCAAAACCCGTCACCGCGGCTTGGTGACACACAGGATAGAGCCTCGGAGTTCAAACCACACTCACTGCGGCCCCGTGAGAAGTGTGAGATACAAGTCCCACTTCAAAAACATTTTCTAAGTACTTCAAAACAATTAGGTATAGCAATCTGAAACAAAACGACAAAAATGACTGTTGCTTGGAGACAATTTCAAGAGAAAATACAGACACTTAAGGGAAAACAGAGATAGTAAACTGTTATACTTCCTCCTATTGCCCCCCCAAAAAATGTAAAAACAAAATTAAAAAGGAGAAACGTAACAGAGTGTACTGTTCAGTCCCCAGTGGTCTAATGGGCGTGGGGAGGTCCAGACCGGCCTCTCCAGTCGGGAGAATCAGTTCCCCGGCATTAAAGCCTGGTCGCCATCGCACACGGACCCACACGCCACCGCGGTGAACGGAAGGTGCTAAGTGCCTTGTGTCTGACTCGACTCAAACATGCGAGCTCTCAGTGTACCTTTTAATAAACTACTGTAAGTACAACGTGGGCCTGAGGATGAACAAGCCCCTGACATGTCCCTGCACGTCTGGAAGTTTAACAAATAGGTCCAAGGCTACAGTGGGCTGAGATGGCCCCGGCGTGGCTGGGGCACGGGGCGGAGGGGGCAGATGCTGGAATCCTCTTTCACTCGGGTGGTGAAAGTGCCGAACGGCCCTTCCTCACCCAGGCCACGCGGGGAGCCCCGCTTGCGTGTTGCCCGGGAGTCACCCGTCTCCCTCGGTTCCATTCCATTTGACTTCACTTGGGCAAATCAGGTCAAAGCTGGCGGCAAGAATCACAGTACAACAGACTACGGGTGTTTCTGAGGGCTGTGCCCCAGGATCTTCCCGGTCCCCAGGGTCACAGCACCACTACGGAACAGCTGAACATTTCAGGTCACACTTTTACATCCCGGACACTCACCATGACAAGTAAAGGCGCCAGAGAGCTGGGGGCTGAGGGAGCCTCTCCCCTCGCTAAGACAGCTCCTCCGCCCCGCACACCTGCCTCACGGAGTCCTTCTCAGTTTAACGAAACTGCAAACTGCCACGTGACGGGGGCTTTCCGTTCTGCCGGGAAACTCACGTGCCGCGGCCTCGCGCACGAAGGCCGGCCTCCTCTGCAGTCCTCAGAGACAACCCACCTCCCCGCCGACTTGGGCACATCTCTGGAACCATCCTGGGATAAACAAGACCCCCCAAGACTCAAGATTCGAGTCTGGGCTTGCTGGGTTTCTGACGCTATCTCCGAGGCAGCAGATAAGGGTTACAGACAATTCTGGAAACTTCTGTTAACAACTAAGGCTTTAGGGCGTCTCCACATGCTGATCACAGTTACACAGCCAACGTCTTATTCATTCACATTAAAGTGTCCTGTGTGGTTTAAATACTTACATCATTTTCTAAAAAATTAAACATGCTTCTTTCAGCCAACTCCTTTGACTCTTCAAATTTTTCTACCGCTTGTCTGACTTCTTCATCTGGTATCTTACCTACTCGCTTCTTTTTATAATCGTAATCCAGGCGGCGGCCTTCCAGCTTTTTCAGGTGGTGCTGAAAAGAGAAGGGAGCCCCTCAGAGCACTGGCACAGTCAACACGGTGGCACAAAGCTGTGAACATAGTCCCTGCTTCTTCTTGGCTTAAGTTCTGGGGGCAGGGACGCACCTCACACTTGCGCTGTGCGCACCTGAGCCGGTCAGAGGCCGCCACCACCGCGGTGCTGCGGGAGTGGGACGAACGAATGAATGAATGAACGGACAGATGCGTGAGGAACGGACGGTGTCTGTACGGAACACAAAGACGCCGTATCCGTGCTCAGATACTATTTTCCAGTGTTCTTTGTAGGATCCTTCATTTCAGCTTTATTAACGTCCAGACAATTTCTAACCAAATGAACTGTACAAGAAAAAACTGTCAACTCCTTACCAAGCAGCAGACTACAGAAACACACATTTCTACTGTCCCTGAGGTTACTAATAGATTTCCACAGAGTTCCCAAAGCATTAAGGAATAAGCTGCAATGAACGCAACGGGGAGACAGCCACACGCAAGCTCTGAAATGACGAAATTTCTAAACGTTATTATAATCCCTGTTACAAAATACAACAATCAGAGCTGCCCATTCCTGGAATGGACTGCCTTGTGTGGTAGTGAGCTCCCCGTCACAGTCTGTGTTCAAGCAAAGAGACGCCATGCCGCAAACAGCGCAGAGCAAGGGAGGGGCCCTGAAGTCCGTGACGGCAATCCTTGGAAAGCAGATGTTTGACACTCAAAGTGCACGTGAAGGCCGACCGTCCCACTGAAGCAGGCGGACAACATGCAGCATCCACTCCAGAGAGAAGTGTGGTTCTGCTTCCATAAGGATGAGGTGGACAGAGCACAGGGGCCTGAAGGTCAGAGGGCCTCTCTTCCGTGCTCTGTGACTTTGAGCCAGTGCCTGAATCCCCCCGGGTCCCCACAGGAACAGCTAAAGTCAGCCACGCGCTCAAGGAACAGGCTCCCGGCCCTGATTTCTGAGCTACGTGGGGCACAGCTGGGACTAGGGAAGGCCCCTGAATCTCACACTCCTAACTGCTGACTGTCTATGTGACAGAAGCTTAGATTTACAGTCTCTCTCTCTCCAGTGGCAGCTGGGTAACAAGATGCCACGTAGAAAATCACGCTGCTGCACAGAGAAATGCAACATTTAAGAACGAGCATATTTTACGCGTTTCTCACATTTACTACTCAGTAGGTCCCACGTGCGCGTCCGTGGCTGGCTACCTCCCGGACCAGGCCGAGTGGCAGAACAGTGTCGGCCAGGGGACGGTTCCCGTGGCCTTCCCCAAGGATGACAGCACAAGAAGACACGGAATTTCCTACAGTTCCGCAGGGGAGGTATTTGGTTTTAAGGCTCTGCATTTGGGGACGATGTCGTGGCATCCCCCAAACCCAGAATGTCGCTTCTTCTCTAGAAACATCCGTTCAACAATAATTTGTGAGCACAAACCACGAGGCAACACTGAACAAGTTCCTTACCCCGTACGACGTACGCCGACCAGAGAGGAAGGCGTGCAGTGGCGCTCTGCGTGCAGGGGCACAAGGGGAGCCCCCCGCAGCCTGGCGAGAGCACACAGAGCTCCCCAGGGGAAAGAACGTCCGAGCCGAGCGGTGAGCGGACCCGGCCAGGCAGAGGGTGGAAGCGGGAAGACAGCAAACAGAGAGAGGGCCCAAGGCAACACGTCGCCAGGGAAAGGGACATAAATCAGGGAGGCTGGGTGGAGAATTCAAGTGGGGAAGAAGAGGTGAGTGCCAAGGCCACGGAGGGAAGGAGGGGCCCGGCAGGACAGCCACGAGGGTGCATGTCTGCGGAGACTGCCCTGGCGGGACGGAGAGGGGAAGAAGCCGTCAGACAGAAAGGGAAAACGAAGGCGCAGGAGAGAGGACAATGAACGTGGCAAAGGCCCTGAAGGCTGAGAGACCTGGGGG